>WOGL01000913.1:0-12759 GCA_015342145.1 Leptinotarsa rubiginosa
GTCCGGAGTTGCTTTATTTCTGAGATACAGGGCGTCGAAGTTTAAAAAAAAACGGTATTTATAAAATATCTTTGGTTAAAATTTGCTACAGTTATTTGAAGTGATAAGTCGCTTATTTAGCCCGAACTAGATTGAAATTATTAGGTCCAGTGGCGTCTCAGTGGGCACCCCAGTCAACAATATCGAGAAAAAGAAGCGCCACTGATTTTTTGTAGCATTCAATTATATGGATTAAGCAACTAAAAATAAAACTTTTCATATCAAGCTTTGTTCAAGCTCCTTTTTTGGAGAACAAACAATCACTTCCCACAACTATCCATGGACAACGACAAATAAAAATCAAAAGTAAATAATGAACAATTTCGACCTTAAAGTAAATGAGCAAAATGTCCATCTTCTGATAAAATACACGACTGCAATCGATACGTCATTGATTGTCTGACACGTTCAAAAATACCTGGAGTATTCCTAATGACATTTCAATTGTCAATTATTCAATTCCTCAAGTCATTCACATCTAGTACAGGAGTTTTATAACGAAGAGCCTTCAGATGATACCATAAATAGAAATCTAGAGGATTCATATCAGGACTGCGAGCTGGCCAATTTTGAGGTCCTGCACGACCAATCCAGTGATTAGGGTAGGTTATTTCGAGATGTTGATGAGCAAGAACACTAAAATGAGCTGGAGCCCCGTCGTGCATAAACCACATATTGCCTCTTACACGTACCGGCACTGGTAATTTTGCTGGTGGAAAAAATGGGACAATTAGGTAGTCACCAATCATTTCTACCCAAACGTTCAGCGAAAATTGTTGCTGGTAATGTTCTTCTCCAACGTAAGGATTTTCGTCGGCCTAAAAATGGTCATTGTGAAAGTACATAATAGCATCTCATGAAAAATTTGCTTCGTCCGTAAATAAAATATTTGGTAAAAAATTATTATTTTGTACCATCGTATGAATCAACCACCTTCAAAACTTCAATCTTGGGTGCTGATTGACAACTATGACTTTCACTGATATGACAACACTATCACTGTCAGCTGGTCTCTAAAGCAGGTGTTTATGATATGGTTTCAATTTTTTTCTAGAAAACGAAGCTAGATATGAAGAAAACACAAGCGACGAAAAAGTTGTATTTTTGAATAATCTAAAAAAATGTAAAACTACAACAAATCAGTGGTGTACTTTTTTTCACAATACTGTTGGCTGTCGTGTCCACGGAGACTCCATTGGACCTAATAATTTCAATCTAGTTAGGGCTAAATGAGCGCTTTAGTACTTCAAATAGCTGTAGCAAATTTCAACCAAACCGGTGTAAGAACATTTATGATATTTCATAAATACCGATTTTTTTTTAACTTCAACGCTCTGTATCTCAGAAACGAAGTAACTCCAGACATATATTCATTCATGGAAACTTTACTTCTTGAAACAACCTAACAAATCACCCTCTGAAGTTTCGTACCGTAGTTAGGAAACACCCTGAATATATTCCACGGAATATGTGGAGTCGTTTTTCAGGTATTTATCTGTTATGTGTTATTAATTTTCATTGAAGTGAATTTAATTTCTTCCTTTCTTTGAAAGTTTCCCACATTTTTTCCAATGATGAACTAGAAATCCCAAAAAATATAATGAGGTCTTTTCTGATTTGGTGATTTCGGTTGGGATGTTAATTTTGTTAGGTAAAACTATTACCTTTGATAACTCATTATTAATTAATGGTTGTATTCGTGTTGTCGACTTTTGAAGAACACATAACGAATGATTTCCCTGGCATATTCAACGGTAACGTGACGACATTTCGAAATCTATAAAGGTATGCTTACCCTTCCACCAACATAGGCTGGTGTCCACTGAATAGGATGATCATGTTGGTACATGACCATCGGTCTGGCCATGACTTCAATGTAATGCAGGACACTTTCTTTTATCTGATCGTAGAACTCGATCACAGAGTAGTAACCTTAAAACCCATCGTATCTTTAATTTTATTCGTAATTGGGTAAATGCAGGATATAAGTTTCTTCTATTTTTTGTATGGTGTTATTTTACCTTTATGAGCACAAGCCATCCAGTGCATTTCGCTAGCACTACTTGAATCCTTCCCAATGAGGTAGGAAAAAACCCTAACCGGACTATGTGGAAAATTATACATCTTGAAAATTTCGCTGTAGGTCGATGGTGGACCGTCAGTGATCAACATTATGGCTTGGTTACACTGACAACCTTGTCCTGATCGGTTGTACTAAAATCAAATGACATCATTCACCTACAAATAATATGAGTAGGAAACAACTCACTTTTTGCAAAATTTCGAAAGCTGTAATCAGTGCGGAAGTGAAATTGGCTATGTTCTCTGGTTTAAGAGTCCCCATGGAGTCTTTTAGGTAGCGTATATTTTCACTATTAGCCTAAAAATCAATGGATTAAATCACGAATCGAACTCAGTCTTTATACGATTACCTGTGCTAGCTGGTCTCTAAAACACGGTACCGTTTCTTGGGTGGTATCAGAAAATTTGTAGATGTTCACGAAATCATTGTCAGATAACGTGTCTAGAATAGCTTCCACAGTAGCTCTAGCCAAATTTGCTCTATGTCCAGTCATGGAGCCAGAGTTGTCAATTAAAATGACTATATCCTTTGGAGAAGTTGCAGCATTCACATACCAAGTGGACGAACGAAAATCATAAATATTTCTATTGGTTCTAGGCCTTTGCCATACGGTTGACATATCTTCAGGAGGCCATGCGATTCCTGAAAGTATTCCAATTTCAATAGGCAGATCCTACAATCTTGAATTGAGAGCCTGAAGTTGACCTGGATTCGAAATGTATGTATGTATATGAAATTCGAATAAAAAATGTAGGTGTCAAACATACAATTATCTCTGGATACTGTTTTTTTTTCGGGATTAACACTCACCCGAATCATGTACTCCAAATTATACGGAGTTTATTTTGGATAATTCATTTTCCACATTTCAATTCCATTTCAACCTCTTATTCTTAAAATCAGCTGTTTTAAAATTTTGCAATGGTACATAGGGTTGAGTTGAACCTTGTTTGAGAGGTATTGCGAATGTAATATACAACCGGCTCTTTTTTTAATTAGTTTGAGTCATATCCTGGAAGAATTTTTTTTGTTGACAATGTTATGGTTTGTACCTCTGGATACTGTTTTTTTTTCAGCATTAACACTCACCCGAATCATGTACACCAAATTATAAGGAGTTTATTTTGGATAATTAATTTTCCACATTTCAATCCCATTTCAACCTCTTATTCTTGAAATCAACTGTTTTAAAATTTTGCAATTGTACAAAGGGTTCAGTTGAACCTTGTTTGGGAGGTATTACGAATGTAATATACAACCGGCTCTTTTTTTAATTAGCTTGAGTCATATCCTGGAAGAATTTTTTTTCTTGACAATGTTATGGTTTGTTTTATGTTGTTGAATTGTATTACTCGTAAAGAAAATATACTTGATAGGTAGAATTGNCCCACATCAGAAAAATAATACTGTCTTTCGGCGCTTGTTTAAATAACCCAAATAGCGTGCTGACCTGATGATGCTAATTCGGTCAAACGTGCGTCGAGAGAGATAGTATCATAGATCGGGTGTAGAAAAAATGTTTTTATTAAAGATAAATTTATCTTCTTATTTGAAATAATTTTTTGATTTTTCATCTAGGCCTATGTCTTCCAAATGATTTTTTTTCCTGCCAGCTCTGAAAATGAGGCATTTTTAAACTAAAGAAAAAGTAACTTCTTTATTTTTGTTAAATGTTTTGATGTTGTGGAAGTGAAAATGGCTATGGCTTCTTTCATTTTATGTGCAACCCTAAAATAGCGAATGGAATGTGGGGGAAAATTAACTTCATAATTTGTCGGAGAGCGCGTATTTATTGGCAAATAATTTGTGTGTGCCGAATAAACCAGAAGAGTCTGCTTTTAAAGAGATTGTGAAGCATATTTCTGAACACTACAAAAAATCAAATATTGTTTGAGTCGACAGACAAACATTTTTTACTGCTTCGGAGTAAAACAATTAAGAAAGGAGTGTAAAACTCAAGGAACTAGCTAGGAGAATGTGAATGTGAATCAGATACGTAACTGATTACAAAGTTCAAATCTGGGAAAATGAGAAACAATCTATATGGAAAAGTTAGTAACCACTCCAAATTATCCGAGGACGAGGCAAAATTGAAGAAACAATTCTTGTTATATTCGAGGGCACTTGAGTACAGTTTGTAAAAAAATTACTAGGACAAATTCTGTAACTCAAAACAATTTCTCTCAAGATGAGGACTCCCAAGTTATTTATAATATTCAGTCATCCCTTCTGGATATCAAAACCATTTCGATGAAAATCTCATTGCAGGGATAGAATGTTGAACTTGGAGCTGGACAGTGGATCAGCTGTGAGTATCATTATCTTAAAAACAAAAATTTGATAAAAACCAGTATTTCGGTAACGAGTTTTTGCAACATCATAAACCATTCGGAAAAAAGTTCTTGAGGTAGAATTTATAGACAAAATCAGAAACTCAGAGTCCTTTCTTGTTATTATTCTTTTCTTGAGGTAAATTAGTCAAAGGAGGTTTCAACACTCCAATTGAATTTTCTGAGTGGGAGACACCCATCGTACCCATTTTTGAAAAATATGTTGGTATAAGAATCTGCTGTGATTATGAAAGAGTAACTATAAACCCATTTATAGTTGCTGATAAATTTACCCTATCAAGGGTGGAGGACTTGTTTGCAAAATTACGGTGTAAATCACAGTTAACCAAACTTGCTCATAACAATGTTATTTATAACAGTTCATCTCGCATGTTGACTAAAATTTCAACACATAAGGGGTTGTTTATATACAGTCATCTCCCCACTGGTATAATATTGGGTTCATTTCAATTAAAAAAAAAATGGAACAATAATTGTTTTTCATAGGCAAAACACAAGTGCTACAGGAAAATCCTCAAGGCGCTCTAAGAGCGGTGCCTGAGCGAAAGTAGTGATTTACGTTGAATTTGAATCGCTGATGATTTAATTTATTTGGAGAATTGTTTCCAGAAAGTTCATTCCACATAAAAGTAGTTCTCTAAATAGAAGAGAGTTCAAACAGTGAAGTTCGAGGTGTACTGATTTGAACCTCAAAACGATGAGCAGCCACAGTCCGTCGTGTATTTCTCATATGTACCCCTCTTGGTGGAATCAAATGTACCAAGTCACTTGAACACCTTCCGTGGAAGTATCTATAAAAGAGAGAAAAATTTCCAACCTTTATTTTTCTTTATGCTTAGGGGCGGAGCTCCATACATGAGAACTATACTCCAAAGAAGGTCTGATATGAGCTTTATAAAGCATCAAAAGTTGCTGAGGTGTGTACAGTTTTCTGGTTCGAAACAGTGTTCCAAGCTTTTGAGAAGCAGTTTCTGCAATTCCAGCGACATTATTGTGCCAAGCCATATTGGTGTCTATTTTAACCACCAACGAACTTTTCGAAGCAGAAAGCAAAATTGTCCTCTAGATCCTCATTAAGATATGCAACCTCCTGCTGCCAGCTCTTGACTCTCCATGTTTCCATTCCAAATTTTGGTTGACATAAGATCGCCTGTTGATCTTTGTTTCCGAAAGCCATATTGATGATTGCTCAAGACGTTGAAGCCTTCCAAATATTTAAGGAAATGGTGGTTTACGGATTTCTCCATGATTTTTGATATCACTTATAGCAAAGCGACTGGTCTATAGTTATTTGGAAGATTTTTCTTGCCTTTTTTGAAAAAAGGCTGAACGCGAGTAATCTTCCAATAAGAAGGAAAAACCCCTTCCTTGTAAGACAGATTGAAAAGTCTGCAAAATACTGGTGCGAGTTCATTGGCGCACTTTTCAAGTACGATGACGGGCACTTTATCAGGATCAAACACCTTGTTGATATTAAGCTGTTTCAAAATTAGCCTGAAGTTGTCGAAAAGTTGTCGGAAAATAATTTCTAGCTTTATGGATTCTAGTGTGGGAATAGTGGGTGGTACCTTTCCTGGAATATCGACTGTGGAGTCGGACGCAAATTGTTCTGCTAGTAAATTTGCTTTTTCCGCTTATGTTAGTGGTGGAATTGTGGATTTTGTAAAGTTTTGATGATCAGCTTTGGCTACCGACTAAAAAGATCTAGACAAGCAGTTTATTACTAATTGTCTGATTGTGAAATTCTTTGCTTTCATTTATTCCAAGTTTACGAGCATTAACAAATCTAATTCGGTTTTCGGCACTGGGATTTTTGTGCTACTGCTGGTGAGTAAGATTTTTGGAGGTGACAGCTTGCTCGCAATCTTTGTTGAACCAAAGTTTGCCGTTAAAAGTTCGTTTCATTGAAAAAGGAATATATGCATTCGTGGATGATAGAATAACTTCCGTGACTTCAAATCCACAAGTTGATGGATCATTAGAGTTGAAACAAACATCTAGCCAGGGATAATTTCGAAAATGGTCTTGAAGATCCTCCCACTCAACAGATCTATAATGCCAAACTTTGTGCGGCTTAGATTGTTTCCCAACATAGGAATCCCGTGTTAGGAATCACACGTTAAAAGGTAAGCAACTGCCTCCATATTTGGTGTGAATAATGTTTGCATGATTAGAAATTCATACTTGAAACAAATAGCAAGGCGCTCGTTTCGTTTTTTGGTCAAAAAAGGCATATCAGTCATGACAGTCAACAGATTAAACAAACATGCACAATTTCTCAGTGGTTTCGATTTTACATACCAAAAATAATATTGCTCATTTTCTATTTAGAAAATGCTGAACAGGACGTAAGTGAGGATATAGTTTATCTGAATAATTTATTGAAATAATTACATATTTCCATAACTTTTGAAAATATAGATAAGGAAACAAAGCGGTCTACTTTCAAAGGTATTCGAATAACCACGCATAGAGTGACCACAAAAATATGATGAAGCTTTGAAACCATATTTTCGTAGTCATGATGAAATGAGTATTGAAAAAAAGTTTCAGTACAGGGGCACTGAGTTATTATTCTATAGAATCTGCAGGAGTACTTTTTGAAAAAACTTCATAGTTTTCACTTAGGTATTGTCAAGGTTATATTTTTGGTGGCCTAGTATAGCCACAAATATAGAAAAACAAGGGTTGTTCGGTCTACCAAGAAATAATTCCAAATCATTCCAAATCCTTTCAAGATACTTGTACAGAGATGGCCTATTGAAAATACTTTCCCAACACCAGAACAAAAATTACGGTCTTTCGACGTGCGTTTCGCTAACCAAGTTAGCGTCCTCATTATGACTGGTTCTGGTGATGGGAAAGTGTTTTCAATAGATTCATTTTACGCCAGGGGTTCCAGGTAAGAACTATCAAGAGATGGCCTATTGCAGACGGAATTTGGTCTCGAATACCTATTTGAATTGTACAAAAAAATTTTTTTCTCGTTATTTGGAGACATTTACAAAATGGATTGAAGTTTTTTCGATGACTTCAGGCACCACAAGTATGAATGTAAATAAATGAGTAGTAATAGCCCACAGGTCATATCTGCTGAGTTTCAACATTTTCTCATACCTAACGGAATTTGTCATATCACTTCACTACCATATTCACCTCATTTTGAAACAGTTAAACACTTTTTGTTGAAATAACTATAATGCATAAATTTATCATTGAATTTATTCAACTTTTTTGAAAACTATTCTTCTGAAGATTCTCCGGCTCAGGTGATTTTGGGAAGGTCATTGAGACCGCGATTATATTTGATTCAATCCAATGAATTGAAAAGTATTGAAAACAACAGAAAATTCTCAAAAGTGAAACTCAACATCAAAACAGAAAATGTTACAAGGGGAAAAGAAATATACAATTTTATATTTATCGAACTGTTTCATGCAAAGATCATAAGCAATGTTAGGCCTACGAGGTGCAAAATAAATAATAGTCTGGGTCACAAGATCCTTTTTTTGGAACTTGTGTCCAAGGCCACCGAAAATTATGATCCAGGGCTCATTCGATTCGGAATGACCTCTAGAAGCTTTTTGAAAAACTACAAGAGGGGCTCGAGAAACTTAGGTTTTTTGCAAATATCTCAAAAAATATTAAAGATGGATATCTTTAATATCTTTAATTTGAAAAAAGATCTTCAAAGAGGAGGAAATTTCCGAAAAAAAAGTCCCACCTCCCGGAACTCTATCACCAATATTTATAATTTTAATTTAAAGGCGGAAATAGGGCTAAAAGCGGGCGATGCGCGTCCCGCACGCGCTGACCGATACGGACCTTTGAACAATAAAAATTATTTTAACACATTAAATATCATTATTAAGAAAAAAAATTCACATACCTTCTAGATACTTGAATAAACGAAAATCCATAGAAAAAAAATGTTTTCGTGATTATTTTATTAGATGTACTATAATAGTTAATTAACTAATTTTTAAACTAAAAACCTCAAATTTTGTTCACTTCTTGGAGCTTTTCCTGAAAGCCTTTAAAAAAGATTCACGTTGGGAAAATTGAAAAATGTTGATTTTCCACTTTGTTATTAATAATCAAAGACTTTAAAAAGTGAAAAATTCAATTATAGCAATGAATTTTTTTTTTAATTCAAATTTATTCGTAATTTTATGATTCAAATTTACATAAAAATGATTTTTCATAATTTTTAGCTCTATTTGTTTAAAAAATTATTATATCAAATGTATTGTTTATAAGATATTTGGAATTTTTTTGAAGGGATTTTCATCAGTGATGAATATTATGATTTTCAAAAATGCGCATTTGTTGATCAACAATTTTTTTGATACTTAATATGAATACTAAGGAGCGATTTTTTTCAAAAATCATAATTTCTATTTCTCTTTGATATTCTGAATAAAACTTTTTTTTATTTATATTTTCTTTATTTATTTAATAAACGATTTGTTTTTAATAAATTGATTTTTATGATAATTTTTTTCAAATACTACCAAAAAAAACAAAAACAACTGTCTCACTTTTTGTGTAAAGAAATGGTTGTGATTTTTACAAATTTTTTATTATTTTTCTTTTTCAACACAAAAAGTTACACATGGTTGTTTTTGTTTTTTTTTTGTAGATAATGATTTTAAAAAAATGTTTCCTCAATATTCATATTCAGTAGCAAAAAAATTGTTAATCAACAAATGCGTTTTTAAGCAATAAAACATTTTTTTAAGGAACGATTATGTTTTTAAAAATCATAATATTCATCTCTGATGAAAATCCCCCCCAAAAAAATTCAAATGTCTTATAAACAATGCATTTGTTTATAATAATTTTTTTTTAAATAGAGCTAAAATATATAAGAAATCATTTTTATGCAACTTTGAATAGTGAGAATACGAATAAATTCGAATATTGAAAATTTGTTTTTCATTGCTTCAATTGAATTTTTCACTTTTTAACGTCTTTGATTATTAATAACAATGTGGAAAATCAAAATTTTTTAATTTTTCCAACGGGAATCTTTTTTGAAGGCTTTCAAGAAAAGCTCCAAGAAGTGAACAACATTTGAGGTTTTTGGTTTAAAATTATCATGGTTTCTATGTAAATTTAACGAAAGTGTACCTAATAAAATAATCACGGGAAAAAAATTTTTTACATGGATTTTCGTTTATTCAAGTGCCTAGAAGGTATGTGATTTTTTTTTCTTAATGATATTTAATGGGTTAAAATAATTTTTATTGTTCAAAGGTCTGTATCGGCCAGCGCGTGCGGGATGCGCGTCCCCCGCTTTTAGCGCTATTTCCGCCTCTAAATTAAAATTATAAATATTGGTGATAGAGTTCCGAGAGGTGGAATCATTTTAGGAACTTTTCTCTTCTTTGAGGATTTTGTTTCAAATTTCGAATATCTTTAATATTTTCCGAGATATTTGCAAAAAACAAAACCTTTTTTTACTGAATTGTTTATAACTTTTGCAATTTTTTCCAGCCGCCCTTGATATTTTTCGAAAAGTTGCTAAAGGTCCAACATAAATTATTGCTAACCCATGTATTGTTTTCCGATGGATCCACCTCTACTTTTCACGGACATGAATCGTCTGAATTGTAGATAATGGTTACGAGAAAATTCTCACTGTATACAAGAGTTATATATTTATTGACCAGAAATCGGATACTGGACATTTTTGAAGATAACGTACCGGAGATATCTAGTCAGAATTTTTATAAAAAGGGTCCAATCCTATAAGAATAAATTCATCTCCCATTCCAATCAATTTAAATATGATTACAATGATTTCAACAGATTGAAATAGCTGTCAAGATCACCACATTAGATTTTTTCTCATGGAATTATCTTAAATCTGAGTCCACAAAACAAAACCCACAGACATACTAGACTTAAAAAATATAAAAACAACAGAAATTCAGCGATAATTCCTCATCTCAAATGAGAACTTTCAACTGAAGCATAAAAAACTGGTCTTTTTATTACTAAATTTGTGCAATAAAACTTTTCAATATTCAAAATGGTATCATCTTGAATAAAAGGGAATTGAAAAAAGATTGTATTGAGAATTTAAAAAACTTTCAAACGAGGTGCAACTCAACTCTCCTTGTCATTACAATACTTAGGAGTTGATCTGTAGGGCAGTAGACTGAAAAACGGTTGAAAAGTATTATATAAAGAAACTTTTCTAAAAAACAGCTGAAGGGTGGATCATTTTGTTTGATATCAATTATTTATCTTTCTAGCAATACCATCATTCAGGAGGCATTAGAGCCTAATTTTTCTATGAGTTTGCGGGTAAACTGTAGATAAGTTATTTTGCTGTATCTTACGTCGAAGGTAAAGAACTTAGTTGTATAGTATCCATGCTTATAATTATACAGTTTTCACAATAAATTTTATTCAAGACGCGTTTCGCTACCCGGTAGCTTCATCAGTTGTACTGGTCCACAAGTCCAACTGATTAAAAAATATTTCCTCACTTTGTTCTTCAGTTCAATTAAATTCAGTTTAATGTCCCAAGAAACGATAAATGCTTATAATTAGGGACTATAACTAACTACAAAGTATTATGAAATAACAGTAACAGAAATAAGATACTTTACATCAAAAACATAACATATATATATAATGATCCCGTTGTGATATATCGACAATTTTCCATAATTATTTTGTATTTTAATATTTGATAGTGATTTGGTTCGTCTTTGGGGCATGATTGTGAATATGTCCAATTCGAATAAAATTTAAGTTTGATTTCTTTGTATTATTTTTAACAAAATGAATGGAGCAGCTGATTTTGAGTTTATAGAGTGATCTGGAGTCCAATAAATAGTTTGGTTTATATGAATTCAATGTTGGTTCCAAATATGGTAATTTATAAATGCTTCTAATTATTTTGTTTCATAAGGTTTTCAGATGTTCGATTATAGATTTACTTACTGTCCTCCAAACAGAAATAAGATTGTGCAGTTGTGAATAAATGAGACTAAAATATATACTTTGTTTTAAATTTTTAATGTAAGAAGTTTCTAAAAAATTTCAATTAGAGGAGATATTTCCTCTCTAATTTTTTCAATATGTTTATTTCATGACAATTTCTCATCAATGTATAAACCTAAAAAGTTTGTTGTTTCTGTATATTCAATAGAATTGTGATCATACATAATCGAATTATTTCAAGTATCGTAAGTAATCGTATTATAATTAAGTGTGAATAAAGACATATTATTATTATTATTATTATTATTAATTAGTCTTAGGGAAATATTCATCATGAGCATTCATTGAAATTGCGCCATAATGTATGTTCATTAAGCCAAATGAGAATTTCATCCGAATCATTCTTCATATCATTTTTTAATTTTTTCGTAACTGTCTGAGGAATATATAATATTAGTATCATCAGCAAATAATTTAATTATACCATTCAATTTCAAATTGGCTAGACAATTAATGTGAATCAGAAAAAAACTAGACCAAGGTTGGATCCTTGGGGTCCACCACAAGTATATTGTGAAGAGAGATTTTTTGACTACCTTTATAAACGTATTGTCTTTCAATATACAAATAATTTTGAAACCATTTAGGAAAATTACCTCTGATTCCAATATTGAATAATTTTTTCAACAATATACTATGGTCAACTAAGTCAGAAGCTTTGCACAAATCGAGGGACAAGAGACAACATTTCTTATTTTTATCAATTTCTATTTGAATTTGCGACACTACATCCATTACCGCTGTCTCTGTGTCGCTAGATCTGCGAAAACCATATTGACCTTTATAGAGAAGGTTATTGTTTTCAAGATAATTCAAAAGCATCGTATGTATCAGTTTCTTTAAGAATTCTGCAAATACTGGAAGCACAGAAAGTGGTAAATAGTTTCCTTTGCTACTTTTATATATGGGCGAAACCTTTGCAATCTCCATTTTATTTGGAACTATTCCACTTTCGAAGGTTTTGAAAATAATATAAAATAAAATTGACTGTTTTCACCATTTTTTCAGAGATTTCGCCAACAAATCCGTCAATAATATAGATCAGTTATATAAACAGGTTTCAAAAACATAGATGAAACAACTGAAAAGTCATTAGATATTTTTGTTGTATTAGGGGTAGTATTTGATAGAGTATTACCTATTGTAACGAAATGATGATCAACTGCTTCATAGATGAATATTACTGGAGTTTTTTCCCAACACCAAATCGTTATTTTTAACACCTCGACACGTGTTTCGATCACCAAGTGATCATCTTCAAAGAGG
>WOGL01000915.1:0-12727 GCA_015342145.1 Leptinotarsa rubiginosa
TTCAAGTAACTTTTTGTTAAATTCGATCTAGAAATGCACTTTTTCAATTTTTTTCAAAAAAAAAAGTTGAATTTGACAAACAATGAACGTCAGTGGGTCGCAGTTGGCCACATCATTTTGAATTAAATTTAAAGCACAAACAAGTGCCGAAGTTAAACTTCATTGAAACATTTCGAAAAAAAAGTTTCCCATATGGTGCACACTTTAATGGTGACATTGTATATATTTAATTGAAAAACTAATTCATTTACAATATCAAATACGCTGTCACATTATAAATAGAATAATATCAATATGAAAAAATACAAACATTCTGATTAAAAATACAAATGTATAAATAACAAGTTACATAAGAAAGTCATACATAGGAATATACTATATTTTCATTAAGAAATCCTTCAATCGTCTTTTGAGTATATTTATCAAACCACTATCTTTAATTTCTTGAGGGAGTACATTAAAACAATCTATTCCTTTATAAAATAAAGAATTATGTGTACTATTTTTTTTATATTTTTCAACTTTTATATTGTTCCTGTTTCTGGTATTATGCCCATGTATTTCAGCCACATAAGTAAATTTATTCTATAGATATACAGGTGAATATCCAATTTTGATTTTATATCAGAGACGCTACCACCAATAAACATCAACAACGAAATGGTAAGAAGCAGGCAATCAGTAATTGACCACAAAATCAATTTGAACAGCCATACAAAAATGATTAAAAAGAAATGCATCAATAGAGGAAAACACTTTCGTAGTCTGACTTAAAAAAAAAGAGGAATCAACACTAAAACTGCAACTAAAATATATAAAATGATCTGTCGTCCACTTCTCGAATATGCACATGTAATTTATTCAAGCTGTCGTAATCCTGCATTAAATAATCTCCAAACAGCTGAAACATCTACACTAAGGAGTATTACCAAAATGCGTCACTCTCAGAACATACTACACAATCCCTCAAACGCACTGCTTTATAGAACTACAAAAGTGAAACCTATAAAGGAGGGACTATCCGAACTAGGAAACCGCTTTGCCAGAAATGAAACTAACTTGGAGACCCTACATTATGTAGGGAAAGAGCTGAAGGACAACCATCCAAATTCTAATACCCGGAAAAAACTATTTGGGATAACATCAAATCACTCTTTATAATACTTTTTTTTCAGAAATATAATGTACCTAAAATCTATTATGTAAGTATATGTAAAAATCACTGCAAATATTTAAAAATTGTACACTGGCTGAAGGACTTCGGTCGATGGCCCTTTGGTATTCACCAATAAATGACATTTATTATTATTATTATTTAGGTATAAATTCTATGTGAAGTGTTTGTGTATATGTCAATACATCAAAACATTACAACCATATTTCTTATTTTTTGAAACCTACCAAATTTCGCAATGTGTAGAATCATATTATGCTCTTTAACAGATTTTAAACAGATTTAAACAGATTTTAAACAGATATTATGCTCTTTATGGTTTCCAGAACAAGGTCTTTGAGAAGTTGTTCACCCACGTGGCCAAACACTAGTTTGTTACTCTTGCTCACATATTTATGATATATCATTCAATTCACAGAAGGTATTCTATATTTTGCATGTTTTCTTGAATTCATTTGGTTCCATTTCTGTGTAAGACTTTTACCTTTCGAAAAGTATGGAAAAACTGCACCTTGCAGTCATCCAAAGTTGCTCTGGCACTCATTTCAATACTATCAATCAATTTCTTATCTTTGGAAATATCCTTATCCCCATTAAAATATCCAATCACCTTTGAAGAGTCTGACATGATATGAAAAGGTATCGAGTCTTCCTCCTAGGTGAATTTGTTCCTGCTTATAGAAGGACTTTGATGAAAATTTTCAATCACAGAAATAAATGTTCATCGTGCACTGGATATAAAAACTGAAATTTCACCCACTCGAAATAATTACATTTTCCATATTCGTCGTACCTAATCTTGCAACAAGTCCTTTCAACTGTGAGCAGCGGCATTAGAATCGCCATTTGCTGACATTATTTTAGCTTTCCTTGATGTTCAACGAGTCAATAAATTAATATTCTAATGCTTGTCGGCAGTACTGATATATATATTTTTCACAATACGACTATTAACCTTAATAAATTACTGTGGTCAACATTCTTATATCTTAAAAACTTGTAAAATTACGAATTGAAGTTGTTGAAAATGTTCTCTGTTATATGATCTTGATTCTTGTGAAACCTATATTTTTATTATTATCATTACATTGAAAACATCTCATATCAGGCCTGATAAATATACAAAAGATATCAACGGTCAATTCATTATTCTTGTGTAAAATTATGTCTATGTGTAACATTATACTTTGATGAGAATCAGTTTCTTTACTACTAAGTCGAAGTTTGAGTCTTTTTACTAGTGAGTCGAAGTTGTCTTGAAAAAGAGTTGAATCAAATCAATGCCTCTTTCACCTATTACTAAAAAAAATGAATTTCTTTTAAACCGAAGAGAAATACTTTGGTGTTACTGCTGCCATGTCGAAAGTGTTTCAGTAAAATACAGAAGATTTTTCAGAATTTTTAATAAAAGTGATTAGAAATTGTTGTGAAAAAATAATTTAAAGGAATGAATAAAAAACACACATAAGAAACCTGAAGTTTTCAAAATTTATTGGAAATGTTATCGCAACAAAAAATACAATAATAAATAGGTATCAAGAATATTAGTTATGAAGCTTGGGCATGCTACATACCCCTATATCTATATACATTTTCAAAAACTATATTCAAGAAAATACCAGAAACTTTCGAAGATTCAGATAAAATTTTAAAACTTACAGTAAATATGATAGAATCAATACCAAAATAGTAATATTAAAAATATATATATAAATGCTGAATATTTACATTTCATTTATATAAAATCACAAATTGTACTAGAGCATCTCACTTCTTTTATATAAAAATATAATTTCCATCTATGTCTACTTGCAGCAACCAAGCGAGAAAAACTACAGTACTCTAGAGAGTTGAAGAGGAAATGTAAAAGTTATTTGTGTCATCCATCAAATACGGGAGGTTATTTACTGATAAAAACCCATTCTGCTCAAAAGAAATAGTTTGAAGAATAGCCGTTTATTTAAAATTAGGACTCTTCGAATTGAAACATTCTTATGTTGTGGTGTTTTTGAGGGCTTGAGACTTTAAAAGGAAAATATTATCACTTGAACAGCCGTCAAAATGATATTATCAACGACTCTGAACTAAACTTATATAGGAAACGGCTCCAAGTTGAATTCGATGAAACTTTGAAAAAATATGCTTCAGCAATATGTTGAACAATAGTTCTCATGGCCAGAACTTACTAAGAATACACAATTCTGAAAGACAAGTGTCAGTTGTTTCAAATAATTAAAAAAAAATCAGAAAATGTTGTGGAAAAAGGTTCCCATTCAAACTGACGGAAACCTCGTGCAAATGTTTTGTATACTGATCAGAATATATTATTTTTACTAGGAATTATTAATTTTGAATGAAAATTTCGCTTACAAATGTTCTGTCACTGAGAACTTGTTTATGTTTTTACTTTTGTGTGAATATTACTTTTTGCAACTTGTTAATCCTCTTTAAAAAAATAAACAGTATACAGACACCCAAACAATACAATCGTTTGAAGGATACTCATTATTCAGAACAAATAAAAAATTGTTAACTTCATTAAAAAAAGGTAATTTCAATCCAAAATTCTCATTTATTTAGGAGATATTAATTGGTTGAGTTTGCACCATTGAAAATCACTGTCTATTTTGAGTACTGTAGTATTTTCAAAATTTTCAAGCCTCATCTAATTTATAAGCCGTTTCATCTTCAACTGCCAAGCATTGAGCATTACAAAACATGCCTCATCTCCAACAGCAGGAAAGAGAAAAGATAAGTGGAACAATGAGAAGGAACATGACCAAACTCACCTAGGTGACACCTTGGCCGAATCTATGGCATTAGAATTGTTGGCTTTGAACCCGCACTTCTGAATTTTTCTGCTCAATCTCGACACCCACTGTTTTTGGTCATCATGTGACGAAGCCAGCAACAGCAATTCTTTGGCATATGAAGGGTCGTAGTGTAATTTACATGGCGGCACGGTGTCCTCCTTCTTTTCCAAATGGTCTTTGTGAACTTTTATCCTACACCCTGGACAAAACAAAAGGATCATTAATCAATAGTTTATTATTCATTCGTACAATGTGACAGGTTCAAAATGGAAGCACCCTTATAAAACATATTTCTCGACAGATTGAATTTCTATTTCAATAAGGCAGTTTCTAGAAATCTACTGGAACACCAAATTCCATGAACTAGTCTTAGTAATTTTTTGTGAAAAAATCTGACCACCACTGGATTCAAGTAGTTTTGAAATGGTTCATGTCAAAATGACATCAAAATGTGCCCTCATCACAAAAGTTATAAGGAAAAAAAATTGAAAAAAAAAGCCATTTTAATTGTCCCATCAATTCAACTTTAGAACTTTCATCAAAATTCTGACTAAATTACAAATATTTGCTGATGACACCATTCTAATTTACAATGGAAAGAGCATAGAAGAAATAAAAATTAATATTTCAAAAGACCTCAATCAAATATCATTATGGCTTAAATGTCATAAAATGTCACTGAGTTTTTCAGAAATCTTCATATATTTTTAAATCAAATGATTAAAAAGATCCTATTAAATTCTATAATGAAAATATTAAATGCTCTCCTATTTTTATAGTGTGAAATTTCTTGGTCTCATTATGAATGGAAATTTATTGTAGTATCGATGTATCGATTTTGCTTCAACTGTGAAGAGCGTAATTGAAAAATTCAGACACTGGATGATAATAATTAGTAATGAAGATTAATAAAGAAGAATACATGGAAATGTTAGTGAGGGTCAATGACATTAATTTGGCATTGCTCCTAAGAATTGCAAATTTCAATAACAGCTTATATTCATTATGGATCTATACCTCCAAGTTTACAAAATTATGTTTACAAAATGTCTAGTAGTACAGATTTGGTTATGATCTCTAATATTCATTTAAAATCAAAAATTAACTTCAGTCATTAGACCTCTGTGAAGCTTTCGAAACTGTTAATCATAAAATTTTGTTGAACAAATTATTTGATGACAGTATTAGAGGCATTTTTATCGGTTCAAAATTATTCAAGTAATAGGAAACAATGTGTGTCTCTAGCAAATAAGAAAAGTTCATTAAAATCAACTGTTTGTGGAGTCCCGAATGGATGTATATTAATTAGGCTGGAAAATTATTTAACTTTAATATTTAACTTTAATGTATTCGAATGAAAATTCACAATTAATACACCAACAAATGGTGGCTGATTTGAAACAAATAGATATTTGGCTCAATATACATAAATTAATCTTGAATTAAAAAAAAAATCATTTACCTTTATTCATCAAAAAAACCCTCTGAATCAACAACTTTCAAATTAGTATTTGAACACAACAAAATCTATTAGTGTTTGGTTTTTAGGTTTATATATGGATGAAGCTCTTTTGCGGAAATTTTTAGATAGACATAATTCAAAAAGTTAGCATCAATCATTGAGATACTATACAAAATAAAAAAAAATTCTTTGAAACATATGAAGCTAATTCAGTTCTTGCTTATTCATTTAAAATTATAGTATTTAATTAGTATATGGGATACTGCTTCGAATACAACTTTGAAACCATTAAGGAGTTTCAAAGAAGCCTTAAAATGCATTTATCATCTACCTACTAAAAATCTATATAAATTACTATAATTGCTATATAAATGAATTGACATAATTATAAATTAAAAGTATGCAACTTTGTGCAATCTGTTATAAAGAATAAAAAACATTCAACTATGAAATTCACAGAACATAGAAATGAACAAGATCGTCAAACAAGACAGCTCAATATTTTGTAAACCAAAAAATCTCGAATCTGTATTTTATAAAGGAATAGTTGCCTGTGTGGAATTATCAAATTAGCAAAATTTAAATTGGCTTTAAAGAATTATTTTTTGTATTATTTTACATTACTGCTTTGTTTGTTTTAGTTATTGATTAGACCAATTCTGAAATAAGTCCTTTTGAAGTTATATATTTATATTTTATTAAACGAATATTTCTTGTATACATTCCCTGTAGTTTCTTGGGAATAAAAAAATATCATGCGCAGCATGAATGCATTATCTAACATGAAAAAGTGGATGCTGAGTTTTGAGAAAAATTGTTCTGAACGGTGAAGCTAATTTTTCCCATGATGGCTCCGTTGATATCGAGTGTCTGATCAGTTTTAGATAGAGAATAATTTTTGGAATATATTTCCAGTTTGAAATTCATTTGAGAGTTTATTTTGAACTTTCTCTATGATGTTGATATGAACTTTATTTATATGCTGATGACCAAACGCAAGTACAATACTCCACAGCTGACCGCAACCATTGTATAATAATTTCGATTGTGAAATTTAAATTATTTCAGAAATGCCCTTCATGAATACTTGGAAGAAAATGAATTTTATTCTTTACATGAATTTAGTTATGTAAAAGTATGTTTATTTTACGTAAAATCCTTTTTTATTTACTTACTATTATTTTAATATTTTTTTGATGTACAATTGTTCTTTCATTTATGAACAGATAATGGTTCTTTTCATATTTTCATTGTTGTGGCTTGAAGGCTGCTATGATTAGTTCAATAAGTTATGTGATACGTGTTTTATATACACTTATATTAACTTCGGTGATAAATAAATATGATTTGATTTGAATACTTACTTCTACACTCCAACGCGGATGGAGGCCTGAACATATTCCAAAGCGGTTTAGGGCACACCTCACAAGTAGTCGGCATATGATAAGAGATATTAAGGAATTCGTGACCTTTGTGCAATATCAAACCTGGTTTTTCTTCGAAATTTCTCATGGTTGTGCTTACATCCAACGGATTGGCCTGTTCACCGTCCGTCTTTCTCGCCTCACCTTCACCAGCATACAAAAGCTGAAATATACGAGGGATGTCTTTGGAATCAGCCCTGATAACGTCGCCCTGTGTGACCGACCTTACATGGAACACCTTACTGGAAAATCAATAAAACTGTATCACCTCCAATGAAAAATCCATGAACTTCTAGTCATTTAAAAGTCAACCATCATCTGTCAAATTTTTCAAAGAGACAATATTATTTTTCTAATGGAAAAACCCCAACATTTTATCTTGAATTAGAAAAATATTCAAGTTGAAATCAAACATAAAACTTCATTGAATACATGAAAATTGTTTGTTGTGTAGAAACTAATATTTAATTGGTTTTTCCAAACTCTAGTTCTTCAATAGAAAACAGAAAAAAACATGAATATCAATAAATACTACAATTTCTTTCAAAAGCAAACCGAAAAACAAGTCAATTGAAAGAACTACTTTTTCTAGAGATAATAAATTACAATTAAATAATTAATTTTTGCTTTCATAATTTGTAAATCATTAAAAGTTGCTAATCCATATTGCTGATAAGTATATTAAATTACAATTAAATAATTAATTTTTGCTTTCATGATTTGTAAATCTTCAAAAATTGCTAATCCATATCACTGATAAGAAGATGTATGATATTTTTTATTTAAATTTTGATTCCATTGTGAGTAACAATGTGAACTTAATGATAATAATAAAAATAATAAAAGTTTATTTGTGAAAATTTCACATAAAACTATAATTACAATGTATTAAAAAGACAAATAAACGAATACATCCTTGGAATAATAATTATAATAATAATTGTAATTTATTGAAAAAAAATACAATTTTGCTCAACTGGCTATCGAGCAGAGTCCTTCCGCCCCTACATCCTTGGATAAATAATTAATTGAATAGAACTAGCCGATACTGATGAAAACGTGTCGCGGTTTTTGTAAAATCATTTATAGTGAAAATCATACAATAAACTGTATTAATGAATTTTAATAACTAATTATTTGCACATTGAGATATGATGTTAAAAAATGTATTACATTATTAAAAAAATTGTCTGGGTATTTCAATAATCCAATTTTTAACACTCTTCTTGAATTAAATGTTCTTATTGGTTTAACATTGCTCGGAATTTTGTCATATATGAAAAGAAGTGAATATTCATAATTTTTTTGCCCTATTGATCTATTAAATTAATTTTTTTGCGATTTTGTTTTATCGGACGGTAGCCGATCGGTTCGAGGTGGGTGCTTTGTTCACTCACGCGAATTGACCGCCGGTGGTTCAAGAACCGGGCTGACGATCGATTTTCACTTGCTATCGTCCAACCCGTGTTACGAATCATACGTTAAAAGGTAAGACCTCGTTAATCCTTAGCTCGCACAAGTTTCGACTTCTGAGGGTTGCCGTTCGTAGGGGTGCGACGGCTGGTTAACGGAAAAACAGACAGAACAGATTTCTTGTGTTGTATATATGGAATCGATTTTTTTCTTTTTTGAAATATAAGTATGAGTATATAATAGAAAATCTATTTTTTAACAGATACTATATTATTACTTTTGGTATATAACAAGTCAGAGTAGTATCTAAAAGATTATAGAATATCGAATAAAGATTTATTGGATATTATTTACAGAAAACGCTTTAGAATAACTTCTAATTTTTACAATTCATGATTTGGAATTTTAAACCCATCCTAATATATCACAAGTAAGTTGTGACTGAACTAGGTCCAAATATAGCATCTCCAGATGGTGTCCCTTAATACATTGTTTCAAACATTTGAATTTTGGCAATAATATTCACAGTTTTTTCAACACATAATTGATGTGGTCATTCCATTTTATATATTTTATAAATCATTCTGTTTTTACATTGAGGCAGATATTGAGTGGTCCTAAATTAAACAAAGAATTTTGACAAGAGAATGGATTTTTTTTAAAATTTTTTGTCGAGAGATTTTTATTAAACCAGTTAATGATAATTTTGAAATATGTTTCTACTTTTTGTTTTGAATTGAGCCAAGTTTTAGCTGTGTATGTAATAACTATATCACCAACAAAATAATAATACTTCAGATTTCCAATAATATAGATCATCAAGAACTCAATATTTTTTACTGTTTGAGTATACAGCCTTCCACTATCTGAAGAAAAAACAAAGCTAAATCAATAGAGTGCCAAATGAAAAGTTTACCCCAAAAAGTTACTGCTTAATATTGAAGAGGGGTGGGAAAAACAAGTTCGGACACCAAGCAGAATAATTCGGGTTAAAAAGGTTTTATTCCCAGTTGGTCGGTTGTATGACAGATTGCGTTGAAAATACGACTAAGTTTCTATAAAATAAAATCATGAATATAAATAATATGCCTAAAGTTTAGCTCGATATATTACATACCTAGACCAGGCAGAAAAGTTCAAATTAATTCCCTTTCCAAATACCGCTAAGGTTCCAGAAAAACTTATTTGCATTTCCAATATGCGAAATCAACTAGAACGAGTCCACTTCCAGATGGATCCAATGTTCCTGAACTTTTTACCACAATACTTTTTCAAATAAAGAAATGTGTAAAGAAAATGAGTTTGAATTATACCGAGAAAGCTACTTACAGCGCCATCTCCGCGCGAATAGGCCAAGCCAAACGACGTCGATAATTCTGTCAATACAGATCCCGAGCATTTACACCGGAATAAAATGAAAAATAGGTTAACGTCGATAACAAAAAGATGTAAACAAACATGATACAGTGAGTGTAAATGACAAACGAGGACAAACTAAAAACGAAAACATATTACATCATGAAATCACGAGCGGTGGGGAAGTTACGCTACAATACTGTAGGTTAATGGACTGACACCTATCAGAAAATAACCAGTCTCCTGGTTGAGACAACAAAGGGCGTTGACTTATATCCGAAACGTGTCAGTGAAGGAATCTTCACAGAAGTATTTCTTCCCTTATACGAAGAATTGGGCAAATTCGGATATGCGGTTGGTTAGTACCTCATTTATCAGATGGGGCGATGCCAAATATGTTGTTTGTTGCTCGCTTCAGCCTGGTACGAGAAATAATTCTCTGAAAGAAATTCTATTTTCAATTATGAAATATCATCGACTCTATGTTGCACTGACGAGAGGTCGACTAGCTCGAAACTGATCTGCAAGTGTGTCCGTTCCAGTTATTAAAAATCTGTGTGATTCATGAATCGTTTGTTTCGCGAAAATTCATGATTATTTCATTGAAATGAATGACAACCCTTTCATCTAATTTCCACTAGTATGAAAACTAACTAATTAGTTAGAATAAGTAGAAAATACTTTTTTGAAGATTCCTGGACTTGTCGGATATAATCCAACATCCTTCATGGTATCAGCCAGTGAAGTGGCTTTATTTCGATAGGTGTTAGTTCATTAACCTACAGTGTAGGTGAGTAGAAACTGGCCTGAATGAGTTATTCTTGTAGATAATTGGATTAACAGCCAGTTTTCACGTATGCTCACTGACTATATGTTAGAAATGGGAGATATAAAATTAAGTGCTTTCTTCCTTTCTTTGAAAAATTCCCATATTTTTCTGTATCAAGATGAAGTAGTAGAAAGTCAAAAAAAAATTTTCCCAAAAATTAGTCACACCTAAAAATATAACCCTTTCAATTTATACTTGTAATATTTGGTGTTTTACCAAATATCACAAGTATCAAAAACACTAGAATATGATACCTCAAAACAGAGGTTTTTCAGATGATGATCATGAATAAAAGAAGTTCAAGTTATACTACGAATCAAAATAAATAGAATGTTTTGCATTCTTGGAATGATGTCTTCAATATGATCTTGAAAAGATGAAAGTGACAAATTTTATATCCAAATATTGGCTCATTTACCATTTGTAACAATACGGATATATAATATTCTCTTTTTGACGTTCTAACAAAGTTTTCATTGACTAGAAGGATACGCACTTTCATGGTCTACCAGAGAATCCTGTTTAATGATTCATCAAATAATTGAAGCGTGCGGAGAAATGCTATTAGTCAGTTATACTTCCAACTTCCATCTTCAAATAATTGTTTATTTTTCTGCTTGAAGTCTTACGGTAATGAAAGATCCTGTTCTCAACATTAATTCATTGCAAAAATATAAATTACAATCTATTATAATTAGAAGTTTCATCATCACCTGAAAAATCTATTATGAGGCATATTTATATAATGCATAATAGATTGACAAATATTTAAATTACAGAAGAAAAATTATATTTCATAACAAACGTTATTCGAGTAGCAATCATACATACCTGATTATTTGATTACGAAGTATATCGTATACGTCACAAAAATCATGATTTCGCCAATGTTCTGCGAATCCAAAGTTGGAATTTTCTCAGTTCCACCGATACTTTTCATTGAAGCTCTTTATGAATCATTCTGTATTGTGAGAAGAGAAGTCTAGAACAATAATTTGGTTTTGAACTGAACATTCATTCAGGAAACATTACGATGAATCCTGTCTTCCGACATGAGTGACTCGACAATATATGAATGAACCCTTCAACACCCGTAGGGATAATCTCTAGAGTCCCTTCTTCAGACCTCTACGAGTCGCTTGGGGTTTGTCTGATCCCTTCTCGTAGGTGTAACGACCTGGAATAGCATGAGCGCCATCCACACTACTACTGTTGAAAATTATTATCATATTTCTGCTTCCTTCACTGGAGATGTTCTCCATTGAACATAATTTTACGTCAGAAACATCTCCATATTGATTCAATGAGTTGTAGAATGAACGAATTTCAAATCTTTTTTTCGCTATGGCAACGTATTGTTGTCGTTAAGTTATGAAAAATGGAAATTGGCACTTCTCATGTTTTTATACTTCTTCGTATTTGTAACTAATGTTTTTGCAGTTTCGTCCTACAAGGACATTTTTAAACAAATACAATGAACTGAACTGATTAACAATGTATACTCTTATATAACTATACAACCACTGTAGGTAATAACAGATAGTCCATACAATGGTTGTTAAGGTATATTGTCAGTTCATTGTATTTGTTTGAAAATGTCCTTGTAGGACGAAACAGCAGTAACGTTAGTTGCGAATAATTAACTAATGAATCGGGAGGAGGAAATATTAAGAGCAGATAGTTGTTGGTTCACAGATGGATCAAAAACACCTTACGGTTCTGGTGCAGGTATTTTTAGTTTTTAGTCGCAGACACAGGACAGATATATTTACCTGCCTAGGAACTTATGCAACTGTATTTCAAACGAAAATTCACACTATTGAATTGGAGATTGGATAAATCCAACCTCACATACAAGTCAATGAAAATATTCTCGGACAGTCAAGCGGCGTTGGAAGCTCTTGGCTCCTACCAAGCAACGTCTAAATTGGTAGCAAATTGCCATAAACGACTCTCCTTGATAGGAAGACTTAACAGATTGCCTCTGGTCGGGATTCCTGGCCATACTGGCCTGGAAGGTAATGAAGCTGCTGACTATCTTGCAAAGGAGGGTGCTGCAAGCGGCTCCATCGGATCAGAACCTGTCATTGGCATCGCTTTGGGCTTTACCAAACAAACTTTGAACACCTGGAAGGCAAGAAGATTTATGGACTTCTGACCCCCTCCAAGGCGTTTATCCACCCTTCGAAGCTTGATACCAAACAGTTGTTGGAACTTAGTAGAGATGAATTACGATGTCTAACAGGTATTCTTACA
>WOGL01000916.1:0-12722 GCA_015342145.1 Leptinotarsa rubiginosa
AGGTAACAAAATTTTAATATTGAAGTATTAAACAGACTAGACTAGGTAACAATTTTCTTCTCCTGAGGATGCTAACTTTGTTGGCGAAACGCGCGTCGAGTGCAAAAATATCAGTTCGGTGTTAGGGTAATTGATCTCCAAAAAAGTTATTCAACTTTCACACCAAAGGTTCCAATCTCATCGTTAACCAATGTAGACGTTGCTCGGAGAAGCCAAGAGCTTCCAACGCTGCTTGACTGCCCGAGAATATTTTTATTGGCTTGTGTATGAGGTTGCATTCTTCCAATATCCTTGCTCACAATTCAATGGCGTGAAGTTCCGCTTGAAATGAAGTCGCATAGGTTCCTAGGCAGGTTGATATATCTGTCCTGGGTCTGCGACTTAAAACACCTGCACCAGAATCGGAAGGTGTTTTTGATCCATCTGTGAACCAACAACTATCTGAGGTAGTAGTGGCGCAGAACTGATCCAAAACGAATTATTTCTACATATTGAATGATATGTGAGAATCAGAATGATAACAACTTGTTTCACGAAACGCGTGTCGAGAGGTAGTAAGTTTTGTTCTGGTGGAAGTCATTCAATTGATTCATTTTAAGTCAGAGGTTCCAAATTCTACAATTCAAGGATCATATTACGATAATGAACATACCAAATTCAATCTTGTTGATTTTTTGAAAACAGTACACTATTATGTGGAAGTCTTTCGACGTGCGTTTCGCTAACTGAATTAACATCTTGAAGAGATGGTTATCAGAATGCGCGTCGAGGGACAATATTTGTATTCTGGTGTTGGAGAAGTGTTTCCGGAAGATAATACTGAAAGTCTTCGTCCTTGGACTAACCTTACTTGACGTTGTGAGAGAGATATTTTTAGGGTTTTATTCGAGGATGAAGGGATCTCTTCAGGTTGTCTGGGGCAAATGATTATTTTTTTTCAGAGCTAAAATAATCACAGCTTCACTCGGGAGACAAAGCAAATATTAGATTATCCGTCGTTTTGATACTGGTTTGAAGGAACAGTTATCAAATACCTCATTTCAGCGGTTTTTATTCACTCTTTCCATTCAATGAGCCTTTTTCCTGAGAATAATACAGCAAACGTGTCACGAGAGGCAGCACTAGTAGTAGGGACAAACATAAAATATTCACATGTAAAACAGTGTTATTTACGCAATTTTAATTTATTATTCAAAAATATAAATCTGATATGAAAAATCAATTTGTGTTAGTTTAATGCCAACAAAGCATTGCTCTTTTGCGAATTGTACGTCGGATAATCGATATTCGGAAGAAAACGTGTTTTTTATACCATTTATAAAACCTCATATTAATGAGGTTAGATGTAAGAAATGAATACACGTTTCGAAAAGAGTGGATTTGGCAGTGCAAAAAATGAATAAATATTCATATGTATGCTCTAAACATAAAATGAATAGTAAATTTTTCATAGTTAATTTGCCATTCATCAGAATGAGATTATAACCTCAATCATTCATTAAATTATATTCATTTATTATATTTAATTGAATTTTTATTTCATTACCATCTATACTTGATTCATATTTCACTCGGAAATGAATCTGAAATTCATTATTATTTTAAATTTCTTTTATCACAGTTTGAATTTACCGCTACTCTTTCACTAGAGTATGTATACCAACCTGTCTATTAATTCCTTTTTTTTACTTTTTTTTTACTTTTAAATTACGGCATGCAAGCCAACGTTTTATTGTTACAACATTGTTATCCTCTACAGTTGCAAATTTTAGTTCTGCTCCAGGAACATTTTCTTCTGTTGAAAACATTCTTTTTTAATTGTACTTTACCATATGTTTATATGAGGATTAGGCAGTGTTTGTCCTTACCGAACTACTAGCGCTGCTAGTGAGTGATTTTTCGTAACTACTTCAGGAAAAAGTTCATTGAATATAATTTTTGAGTAATTGCCTCCGTTTTGGTTACAGCTTCATTTGAAAATTCCTCTTTTTTATCTGAATACGTTTCGGTGGTAATCTGTCAACCCCTCCTTGGCAATTGGTATCATCATTCATTAATAACAAAAATGAAATATTTTTCGGATTTTTCCAATGCGCAAGTGATTTTTTGACTGAGTTCTGATGAATTGGAAGGTAGAACATAAATTTTTGGCAAAAATAAATCCATCAAAAATATTTCTGCTATACACCAAAATAGCACAACTTTTTCCAACGCGTTCCACGCATTATGTCATGAAAGGTAAACTTTACAATGCAATCAAGTGTTGCATTTCTGGTGAGTGTGAGTGCAGTTGGTGTGTTGGATACTCAGAAATTAAAAGAGCTCATTCTTGTTTCGAAGGTTTTGAGATATTCGTGGATTGAGTCTTCTGTTGATCCTATAGATGGCGTCGTTGAAAGGAAAAATATTGCCTCAACTTTCTCAGAGTCCAGCAATGCATTCGTGATTTATTCTAGTACCACTGATGGGACCTACGGCGGATCGAAGAGCGCTGTCGGGATTTGAAACACGAATGCTTCATTTACGGACTTTGGTTTCAACTAGTTTCGTGTGGCGGTCGACACCGAAGCTTAATTTTGCAACTGACCGCCATGGAAAGCTTTATTTATCTTTGATATGCGTGGATTGAGTATTCTGTTGATAATCGAATAGAAGTGGCCGATAATTGATGAAAATCCATATGAAAACTAATTAATACCCTTTATTGTATGGTTTTCATCATAAAATCATAGAATAAAATCATGAAAATCATACAATAAACTGTATCAATTAGTTTTTCATTATGTTGATGGCACAGATGAAGTTTTTTTGAAGTGGAAATGTCATCGACTTCTACTGTATCAAGGAACCACGATATAGTATAATGAATTTTTGACAGAATAATTTCTGGAGAAAAAGCACTTTTTACTTATCCTTAATTAAACAAAAAATAGAAAACTTCTGAAAGAAGTGAGAAAATAATCAATACATCAGTGAGAACTCATATACAGATAATTCAACTTGTATTCCTTTCGTTATGGAATTGAAACCGGATTGCCACACAACGTGATAATATTTATTGATATACTCGTATTTATGGATGTAGCGCTGCTTGAAATTTGGTTAGGTTTGCTATGGAGTGTCTTCCAGTATATGATCGATGGTCAACAAAACATTCCCCAAATTTTCCTAGAGGTTTCGATGGTGTATTATTGATGAGCACTATACAGGCGTATCATTACACTGTGGTTCGAATTCACTTATTTCTTCAATGCCTTTTATAATCTTTGTAGCTACAGAGAGCTGATAAAGCAGTCAGGAATTATTGATGATGACACATGAAGGGTAAGTTAATGTTGCGTGCTGAGAAACACCGATTATCAGACGAATCTATAAATTCCATAAAAAATTTGATCAAAGAATATAACGTTCTGGTTTCGACTCCAACACCAAATTATTCAGTTGAGCATGCTATTATATTAAAAGTATTTGCACTTGTATGTACTTACTTGCCAAATTTTATTTCGAATGATTTTGAATGAAATAAAACAAACAATATATTTTGAAAAACAATTTTAATGAAAGTTCAGTGTTTTCGATACATTTAAAAGAATAGATATATCACACGGAAGTAGTTTCATTCAATCCATTCATTTCATCAAATGATTCACGATTTTGGTTCAGAAGAAATTAAACTCAACATATCATTCATATCATTTTTCCTAATATGAATGTGATTGAGAGATATCCAAATGCAACGTACATGGCCACTTTCACACTGGCGATGATCTTGACGATTTTACTGGAGTAATTGTGTTCCTACATGAAATATGAATCAAATTTTGTCACGCTAGGATGAAATTTATTTCTGATGAATAATAGGACAATGGAATGAATTTAAGCAATGAAATATCAAACATTTCTTTGTCAGTGTTTTCATGAGTAAGGGATTTGATTAACAAATCATTTTGTGTCGAAAATATAAAAATAAATATTTGTTTGTTGATATTTATCTCAATTATGCAATAAATTGGATACATCATCTTGGGTTTTGGTGTGGATATCAGTTACAGAACATTATATTGAATAACCTCTAGAAACTGATTCGAAAATCTGGCTTTTGAAATCAGTACACAAATTATCACATATGTGTAATAAATAAGAAGTGTCCTTGGTTTGTTGAAAACCTTTTATCAAATTAGTACCATTTATAGTCTAAGATAGTATATTGTGCTTCCAAAATCATTTTTAACATTGGAAATATAATTTTTTCCTTTTCTTGTGGTCCAACTGGTCGACTGGCCGAATTTGTTCGCCATTTCCAGAAATTTTTAACATATTCAAACAGTGCCACCATAACTTGGTCTTGGGAGATGTAGATAGGGACTTCTTGACAGGGGGGTTCCGTTGGAAGTTCTTTTACCACCTCCATTAACTGTTACAAGTGTAGTTGTTGTGGTTTCTGAAGCACTTGACTCTCGTTTGCGGTAAATGTTGGTCGGTTGACTATATAATCTGAAAAAATCACTATAATCACATTTCGAATAAATCAACAATTCTACTGAAACTCAAATCAATATGTTATATCAATATATCAATATCAATATTTTGCCTTTCAAATAAACTTCACACTGCTACTTGAATTTGACAATTTGAAAACTTACTATGACTATATCTGAACAACCAAATAAAACATAAGAAATCGCTGAAAACAACTTCCATAATAGGAAAGGGAAAACAGAATGATGTAATAGATAACTTGTTCTCACTCACCCCCTCGCCCCCAGCAACCCTAATTTTATATTCTTATAAGGCAACCCCCTACTTGTAATAGCTCTTCTAAAAGCTATTAAGAAATGCTCTTCAATGATACCCTACAAAGCAACATTTGATGTAGAAGGTTTCGATTCGTTGAATAAAACACTATTTATTCAAATAAAAATATCATTTTCAATTATAAATTTGAGAAATGCTTATAAAAACATTCTCATTACAATTGTAGCATCGATGTTGAAACTCTTGAATATTTTACACCTGTCCCATTTTTATTTATGTGTAACTGAAATTTGACTCAGTTGATGAGTGGAAGTAACAAACAAAGGGTGTTAATTTTTATTTCGATGCGTTGTTCACGAGTAACAAAATTTTTATCTGCAATAATGGTGTACGATAAAGCTGAACGTGTGGGATTGATTTTAATTTTGATGGTAGAGAAGATTAGTGTTTGTTAAGATCAAATTGAAGTAGTCAACCAGAAGCACCCGGAGAGAAATGTAAGTCACGGGTACATTCGCCAACTAGTAGCATAATTTCAAGAAACTGGTAGGTACTGCCACAAATAAAACAGGGATGGAAAGCAAATACCACAAAAAAGAGAAGAAGAAGAAAACAGGTATTAACCAAGATTACTGGACGCAAATTGATGTACTTGATTGATTACAAATTGATTGTAAATTTCATCCATATAAAATGCAAATCCTTCAAAAACTTGGTGATGATGACCCCGACAAATAATTAAATTTTGTGAAATTATGAAAGTTAGAATTCTCGCAGAACCTCGGCTCATATTTGCTTTAGTGACGAGTGCACTCTTTATTTAAATGGGCACGCAAATAAACAAAACTTTCCTTACTGGAGTGACTGTTTAGAGAAGGGCAAACGCAATACCCCGACAAATTATTATTTGGGTTGATATATTGGGAGATGCATTGGTCCATTATTCATAAAAGGAAATTCAAATGGCGAAATGTATGCTCATATTCTAGAAAAATGTATCGAACCCCGAATAATTCATGAGTCAGAGAATCATAGAGACATATACGTCAATTTATGTTTAGAAAAAATGGGAGGTGTCCCATTCAACAGAATGGGACACCTCCTCGTTTTGTAGATTCAGTTAGACAATGGTTACATGATAATTATGCTGATATGGTAGGTCGGTAGCCGGGCGGTTCGACGTGGATGCTTTATTCACTCTCTCAATCGATCGATGTGTGAGTCTGTGGTTCCAACCACAGGCTGAACGATCGATTTTCACTTGCTGTCCTCCAACTCGTTTTAGGAATCACACGGTGAATGGTAAGACCTCGCTTGTCCTTAGCTCGTACAAGTTTCGACTTCTGAGGATTGTCGTTCGTGGGGGTGCGACAGTTGGTTAACGAAAAAAAAACATATTATAACATATTTTCGAAATATAATGGATTGGAAGAAGAGGTCCATTTGAATGACCTCCTAGATCCCTGGACCGATCTCCTCTTGATTTCTTCCTCTGGTGCTACCTAAAATCTGTTGTTTTCAAGCTGCAATCTGACTTAATAGAGCAACTGTAGGAAAGAATAATCCAGAGAAACATTTGCCAAAATATGTCGAAAGTTTGAAAATATACTCTACCATTATCTGTAAATTATTTTGAACATTTCCTAAATTGATATCAGAAAATGAAATATTGATTTATTTGAACAGTGTTTATTTCAATAAAACAAAAACTACTACATCGAATGTAGCTTTGTAGGATACCATTGAAGAGCATTTCTTGAGAGTTCTTAAATAAGATATCACAAGTGGAAGGTTGCTATTTGAGACTATAAAATTGGGTTGGCTGGGTGGCTTTTATGGCGGATGTTTTCAGTGATTTCTTATATTTATTTTGGTTGCTCAGATATAGCCATTGTGAGTTTTCAAATTGTCACTCTGTATATGTGTATACATGTATGTATATAAGTGTTGGGGCAGTTGTGTGCTTGATTCAGAGTCAATTACGATTTTGCTTTGAGTGTCTGGAAACATATTTTATTGGAAAATAAATGATTGTGCCGCTGAATACACACAAGAAGCTTGTTGGTTATTTGATCTCCTTTGAAAAATTTACGTGGTTTTCTACAGCTTCAACTCAAAGATGGAAACACTACAAACACAAATACTCCTAGGTAATAATAAAAAACAAAACTATACTGTCAAAAACCATTTGCTATAGGTTAGTTAGCTCGAGCAGATGCTCGTCAAAGATGCTTCTCAAAGTCATTTCCAGAAATTCACTGTGCCCTGATTGCTACCAAGAACAGGTTTGAGCAAAAACGCTCTGTTGTACGTAAAGCTAAAAGCGTTAGATTGGAATTAAAACAACTAGAAACTGCTTCCATGGTCGTATTTGGGGGTTTTATTTTGGTACACATGAACGAAACCAACAAAATATTACAGTTCGTTAATATTGACGTTTGTACAGATATTCAAATGTATGACAGTCTGATTCAAATAATTTCTGCTGGAAGGGAACTCTCTGCATATCGTACCTACACCGTGTAATACACTGAATGCACCGCTTGAAACTAGTTTATTTAGAATCATGGTTAAAATCGATCACAGTAGTTTTCAATTTAGGTAATTTTATTTTTCATGCGAAAAAAATGACGGGATTATTTGAATGAATTTTGAGGAGTCGTTTTAGATTATGGGGCGCGTAAGTCATTGATAAGTCAGAAGTAGGGCTATGCATAGAAAGGTCTATGAGAAATACAAATTTCTCCCACAATAATAATTCAAGAGGATTTAATAATGATTATTTGCTTATCAGAACCTATTCGTGAGGTGCTTCTACGTTCTACGATCGTTCTACGTTCTACGCTCTCTACGTTTAATCCGCCTCTGGTTGTGGAGTCATTTATTCGAGAAAATTTTATACATACTTATATTGTTGGTGACGGCAATGAATATATAGAGACCTTCGAGTTCTATCACGGCCAAATTCATGGAAGATTTATTTTCGAATGTCACCTATGATTTTAATCACATAATATGTGTTATTGACTTTGATATAAATATGCTGGATATGTCTTCCCATGTAGTCATGGAGTTTAGCTATATTTTGGATTTATTTGGTTTTTCTCAGGTGGTCAGCGAACCTACTGGAATTTCTAAAACTTCTGTATGATACATTTAGTTATCACCGATTTCAGTTGTGATGAATACTGTTCTAGCGTAAATATATGTCAAATATCAGATCACCGGCGAATATGTTGCGAATTCAAACTGTTTGTAGAACTGCCGAATAATCTACAGCGAAAAATAACTTCTTACAAAATATAAATACTTGATATTTTCATGAAGATTCACAAGAATTATCATAGTATTTGATTTTAGAAACTGAAGATATACAAAAAAATGTTTATTGCCAAAAATACAAAATATGCTCTTTGAATTGCTTTGAATTAATGTACTATTTGGAGACGAAACTATTCATTGATTGGAAAATAATCAAGTGGAACAACATTGGATACATTATACAAATTGAATTAGATGAAAAATAAAAATCGAATGATTTCAGATCATACGAAAACTATTGAAAATAATAATGAATATCCATCCCACTGAGTCAACTAAAACTCGACCTTTCAAAAGTGACTTGTTGATGTACTATGAGAACAACATGAAAAATGGAGTAGATGTTCAATTTTGCCTTGTGGGGATTTCTAAAAATACCATTAGAGATATAGAATATAAAATCGAAAGCATTTGCTTACAACGAATTATATATTAATATCATTTATTTACGTTGTCCTTCAATAGTTTTTGTCATTACTCACATAAACAATAAATGTTAATTGAAAAATCATTTTCCCACATCATGAAAATCTGAAAAAATCACCTCTCCTCTTAAAATAAACCATTCAGTGGAGTTCAGTGGTCTCCTTTCAATTAGTGTGCTTTCAATTTGTTCAAAAATCATTGAGAAGATAATGGAAACTCGCTGATTTTTTGACTCGTAATAACTCGTTACTTCGAAATCAATCATAGTTATTGGCAAGGTACGTATCTTGAATTCATAGCCTGATTATGAAATACTGATTTTTTGGAGGGACAAATCGTAATTTAAGAAATGTTTTTGGCTGGGAAGCGAAATATCTAAAAGAAGCAGTTTTATTTTCAGTATTCATCTCTTCCTACTCTCCTTCCCTACAAGGCGTGGAATGAAACCAACCCTCAATGACTTTATAATAAATCACATGTCTGCTATACCATTCGGTGCTCAATTGGAAGACTACAGTGTACTAGTTTGATATGGCTTTCGGCTTCTTTCTTTCTCTATCCACCAAAATATAGCCAGACATTTAAACCTATTTGTTATCCAGATGATGTACGTTTTGCAGAATATTAAAGTTCGCATCATATAACTCGCATAAAAAGCTCATCTGTTATATTTTGCCTCGTTTGAAGCCCTTGGGCAACTTCAACTATACATCCCAGAGAGGATATAAATTTTCGTCGATGCCCTTCATGATATCAGAATGTGATTTAGAAAAATCAATTTTAGAGGAGGATCCCCACATGAATTTAAAATTTGTAAAATGTATTTTCCCGACTCCGATGAACGCCTACTATACAAGGTGACCCAAGCTCGATGGTGGTCTAGACGTTTTTGGAAAACAAAAACGAATCGGTGATCTTCCTTTCAGAAGTATTTTCATCTACGCATTTCTGACTCTCCTACATCAGTATGAAGATTTGAGCAGAAATTCCCTGCTGAATTATGAGATTTTTGAGTTTCACTTCATGAACTCAACTATTTTGGTGAAGCATGTTTCGTACCTATCCCTCAGTAACCAATACGACAAACTTGAATTCTGGGAATATCCATATGGAGTATAACACTTTTCATGTGATGTATTTGATCAATACTTGATGAAAATCATAACGAATTCAAGTACCACTTCATTCTGAAATTATTGAAGTGTTACTTGAAAATAGAACAGTTTCTGTTTTTCATGTTTCGTCTACTAGTATCCGAATTCATACGCAGTCTGCCAAAAACACCAAAGAATCTCTCATAAAAAGTATTGCAGTAGTAGAATGAAGAAGTAGCTTCGAAAGAAGAAGTAGTCAAAATAATTTTTCTCCCTAACCAGCCGCCATACTCATACAGACGCTAACCTCCAAAAGTCGAACTAGAGATTAACGTTGTCCAAATATTTGAAGATAGGCAGTAACTTATCGCCTTGAAATGGAAACTCACTGATCAACTGACTATCGTCTGACTTTTGCTTTGCAGCTGGATGCTGCGTATGAGGTATTACCCGTGGAAGTGGGTTTTTTCCAAAATGGTGTCCTATTCTGAGGTGTATGTATCTACATCGAAAGATAAAAGGTCTCAATAACGAAATATTCAAGGTACCTACCAGGTGCGCTCTCATCTTCAGAGCCTCGTCATAGTAATACATACTTCCACCGTGATACACATACCTTCTCTATTCTAGGTACTTGTGGGACCTTTTATGAACCTGTATGAATAGGTTTTTTCCTGCCTTGCAAAAAATTTTTGAGCAAATAAAGCAGAATCTACGTCAAGAGAGAAAATAATCTGCTCCAGGGAAGGTTTGCAAATAATGCTTATGCCCTAATGGTGATTCTCTCAAATCAGAGGTGTGAAAACTCTATAAGAGACCATCAGGTACAGCTGACTCACATATGCTCCCATGCCCTGAGTTAAAAAAAAATCAGTATATAGAAACTTTATCGTCCAAGCAACTAGAATCTCTTCATTATTTCCTCATAGCTGCCGTCGATGATACGAGTAGATGGTTAGGAGATACAATTGCTGAACTACACAATCGTAGCATCATTAGCCACAATTATCTAATTCATACATTGTTTATAATATTTTTAATTTGATTTTCTTTCATAGTTGGATAGCACTGACTCCAGAATCGCCATACCACTCTTCTCGGCTGTACGGTCCACTCAGAAAGTCTCTATTGAAAACATTCAATAAGTTGGCTTGGTTATTTGGTCTGTAGATATCATTATTTGGATATTTCTTTTTGAAATATACCATTTGTCAACAACCATAACTTGGTCTTGGTCGTTCGATCTAATTCCAGTATTGACACATTTGTCAATGGTACCAACAAACTTCGTTTTCGAAGTATTGAGTTGACTGAGGAAAGTGTTTTCGTTTGAAGGACTTTTCTCCTTTCATATCAAGTAAATTTGTTTTGATGACATCAGACTAACTGCGAGGACAGAAGAAGGTCTACTATCAGGTAGTGCGGTTGATACCCTGAAGCTTTGAGAAAACGTTCTTCTCAGATGCGTGATAGAATACCTACTTTCCAAGTCATACATACGTGTGGTGATAGTGGTAGGCTGACTGCCGATCCGGTGCATACTAGATTGTAGATAATAAATCATAGTTAGTCAACCTCGAAGTGGATTATTCCTCACTGAAAATACAGGCCCTGGTGGTAGTACAAATATTATGTGCCTGCCCGGCCACAAATTGGATCTGATTTTCGACGTATTACAGAGTTACTTGAAGAATCAGGCACAGAGTGAAGCAATCGGTTTCGTTGGAAAGCAGGATTTACTTGGTCGAGTTCGGATAAGTTTGAGCAACAATAAACCACCACGGGTTGCAGTGGAGGGTAGAATATACCCACTCGCTTTGAACCTATCCAACCATCTGACTAATGTTGATTTTTATTTCTGATTCATTAATATCCCTAACAGAAACATGTTTGACGAAATCAGGGTTTTTGTGGCTATCTTTTGAGACTGTTCGCAGCTTCCGGTTCTTAACCTTCGTTCGCTGATATTTCACCTGATGATTTGCCTATGCAGGTTGGCAATAACATACACTTCAAAGGTCTGTGTTATCGCTTTCAAGGTGTACTTCCAACCTTGGAAGCAATAACGCAGGCTTCCGCGCCATCTTCAGAATATGAATATAATGATTTTTTTGTTTTTTGTGGGTGTGTTTCTCACTATTGGAACCCTATTGAAGAAACAATTCAAACTCCAGATTTTGCTCCTGATAAGTAAGCAATCTTTGTTTCGAATATCTGAACAGAATGACCTACATCCAGGTGGATATTTTCGGGAGGTGAAAAAATGAAAAGAATTTTGTGCAAGTATTCACCAATAGATTTCGCAACTTCAGGGTAACAATATGATAGAAAAGTTCGAAAATGAAGAGTTTATAAATAGTAACTTACCTTATGCTTTCAGTACGTGATCGTGGTGACCAATCTTTGCTACGAGCGCTAGCACGAAGTCCTTTTGGTCCCAGAGATCGCCTTGTCTTCCATGTATCAATATGATGTCGTAAGGTGTTTTGAACTTCAGTGTTGAGAAAACAATAGAACAGGGCTACAGTAAATCCCTGAAAAGTTGCAAAATGATTTCAAATAGTCATTCAACAACTAGCATTAGTTCATGCAATGATTATCTGAATAAGTATCAAAATTTCAGGGTATTTCCATCAAAAAATAGTAAACTCGAGAGAAATATTGTCTATCATATAGTTAAATTGATGGATGTAGCCGTCACTACGTAGTAGGAGATCATAATGAAAAGAGAAATGAAAATTTCTATGTTTTTTACTACTTTTCCAACCGATGTGAACTGGAATTGTAATTTTTGATTTTTCACACGAAAAAAATTATAGGAGATATAACCAGAAATATGTTAGCCACTATATTCTATGGTAATTTATATGACAGTCATATATAGTGCTTTCAATACAATGATTTTAAGGAAAAATTAAAAAATACGTCAACAAAAGCATATAGGGGAGCACATTTTAACATGTTCCCATTTGATGTTACTTCCTCCATCGCACCCCCAGAGCATGTCACCAATTTCTTTCAAATGAATCACCCTATATTATTTCGCATCATCAGATGCTCCATGATGAGCAAATTTCAACAAAGTATAAAACATATGGTCTGAAGCATATGGTTCGGAAGCTACAA
>WOGL01000917.1:0-12722 GCA_015342145.1 Leptinotarsa rubiginosa
CTTCATTATTATCATTATTTGCAGTTTAAGTAGTAACTAATGAAAAGTGGAATCAATAATTCCTTATGAACAAGTCATGTATGGATTAACCAAGAATATTGAAACTCAACCAAGATCCCTACGAGAAACCGTTGCAAACTTCGACTTTGATCACTGAATGATGGACCGTTTTATGTCCCTCTCTGTAGTTGCTGCTTGAGATATGAACATAGTGAATGTACCCGAAGAGAAATCAAAAAGTAGAAAATGTACGTTTGATGGTTTGAAATCTCTCGACATTGTGGAGTTGTATTCCGCTTTTGCGACCATTCTTTTTTGCTCAGCCGGTAAAGGAAGTGACATTCTCTAAACATTCAGATAAAATTCGAAAGAAATCTGTCTGGAATGACTACATTGGAATTTTTTGGCAGAAGCAGATGAAACTTAAATCAACACCGCTCTGTATGAAGCTATTTGAAAGGTGTCCAAAGGCATATAACATCTTCAATCTAGTTTGAAACTATTTAGTAAGACCAGATAGCATTTATCCAGTAACGCTAAAACAGAAATATACTGGAACCTCCATTTCAAAAAATGTATGTGATCCTCAAAACAAAAAGCTATGGAATACATACCAACACACTTTGACACATGTTTCAATCACCAACTGATCATCTTCCTCTTGAAGATGATCAGGTGAATGACTCTTTTCTGGATGGAATCCAGCAGCTCCAGGATATGCTTAGGGAGATCCATACATGAGAACAATACTCCAAAGGGGGTCAGATTTAAGCTTCATCTCGAGATGGAGTAGTAGAAAGCCAAAAACTTTCTTTCCCAAAAATTAATCACTCCTAAAATGATAACCCCTTCAATTCAAAAAAGATATACATATAATGTACATCTGAATGAAAAATAATGAGAAGAAAATACTCTTGACGCAGACCAAATCTTAGGTTTCATCGCGCATATAGCTGCGGTGTTCCTGCTAGGTTCCTGCTGAGAAAGTCAAGAGAATGTATAAAGTGATTCAAGAATCTGTGAACACTATGTGGCGAATATCGTCATTTCTGATAGATATTGAATGAAACATTACTTTAGTGATGAGGAAAGTGTTTATTAGAAACATAAAAATCCCAGAGTTTTCTTAGAAGTTCGTATAATTCGGAGAAACTTGATTGTAAAAAATTTTCAATAAAAAAACATTTGAATGGTTAGATAAACGAGCCATCCAGACTCTCCTATCTTGATTTCTCGATTTCTTATTGTAATAAAATTAAGTATGACTGACTTACTATAATCCATCAAAAACCTAGTCAAATAAAAATAGTAAGTGAACACAGAAAAAACTATATCAGTTGATGTGTCTCGTTAACCGTTTCATCGTTGCGAAACAAAACATAAAATATTTAGCCAGCGCTGCTTACTACCATGTTTTCCCAATCATTTTCCGCAAACTTCGGCTTTTTAAGACCATCATATGAATGAAACTTCCGAACATAAATGGCATCATCTTTCATCGTTTACGGCAAGCGAAGCCGAGGAAAAATAAGAAAACAAAGCTTTGTTTGTATACGGAGAGCGGTGACGCATCGAAAAGCGCATGCACACGTCACGAAAAAGCTTTTTGGCGAAATGACCAACGCGCATGCCCAACCAGTGCGTAACGCAACGCATTTCCTCGTCGCCGTTAGGTCACGGTCGAATGCGTTGCCAAGTCAGCGGCATTTTTAGCAGAACTTGTATTTATGAGTAATATATAACGAATGTTTTATTAACATTATTTCAGTAATGGAAAATTTTACATGTTATAAAAGAGATTTTTGTAGGATGTAAAATTTATATGAATATGAAAAAATAAACTTTGAATTACAAAAATACTTGTAGCAGAGGTTTTCTAAATAAAAATGAAGTGAATAATAATTGTTGAATAAACTTCGTCCTTTTTTCTTTTCGGATTTGTGCCATTCATTGTTATCCTAAATTTGTTATTAGGAGTAATGATAAAAGTCAGTCGATAGTTGATTGATTAGTGAAATTTGGAATTTTTAAACAGATAAAAGCAGAGCTTCGAACAATTTTATTATTTTTCAACTAAAAGTTATCCAAAGTGCAGATCAGTAATATTATTAACCGAAAGTCTTTTTTTGTGGAGGATATCAAGCGTTTTTCATCGACCTTTTCAGATTGTGGAAGATGGTAATTTCCAAAGAAGGTCGATAAAATAATACTATGTTAGGTGAAAAAGGTCAACCTATCTGATGAATGTGAAATAGAAATCTTCGCCTGAGCAACCATTTTACAATTTCAAATCATTTATCATAATCTCAAGTAATAATATTTTTCGAAATGAACTCCACTTATATTGTTTTTGTATGTCTATGTTAAGTTGAATATCTATCAATCTAATTTTCACATAACAGTTAACAACACGTGCTTCAGTGTATTTCTGTTTATTTATTTATTATGGTTATGGTGACATAACTTGGTTTGGAATCTTTTAATTTTTATTTTATTTTTTATTTTTTTGTTAATATTTTTAATTTTTTTAAATTATTTTTTTCAGGGATTTCAAATCAATTTATAATATATTAGACAATGGAAGTCCGAACTGATGAAATACATGGTTATTATTTGTTTTCTTTGACTGACATTCCAGGAATTATTTACTGGTCTGATATATTTTTATAATAATAATATAAACACCTTTGTATTATAAAACTCAGTTAATGCTGTTTTTTGAAGATATTATCTTAAACAGAATATTTTGACCGCCCCGTATATTATTATTGCGATTTCCAACAACTCAATAATACTGTGGTGTGAGTTCAACTTTCCTACCAATACCAAATTACTATGCCATTCTAAAACGAAAGATTTAGTTCAAAAGTATTTCAAATATCAAAATCGACGTAGTTTTTTCAGTTGTTTATGGAGTCTTAGATCTGGCAACCCTGCAAAGCTGGAGAATTTCACTCCCGTCATGCGAAATTTTCAGCACTGACTGTACTGTTAGGCGTCGTTACTCTGGCATGATTCACAATCAAGAAAAATCAATAGTTTAAAAACATTTCCTTCTGCCCGTGTTTGCTGATTTGAGACGTGGAAACTAAGCGTTGGGATGGTTGATTCTTGGTAGGTGCCTCTTGGAAAATGCGTTGGTTTTTTCAGTGTCCAGATTTCCCGGTGGACAGGGTTTTTCTTTTTTATTTGAAGGTTTATTTTTGGTGAGACAACTTACGGTTTTTTGGCGACATTATTAATTCAAAAATTAAAGGTCCATTTTCTTCTCAAAAAAATGTTTTTCAAAATTAATTGGTAAATAACAAAAGTATTACAACTTGTTTATTACTTATGTTTAACATAATTACGTAACTTCAGAATATTATTCTATTTTACCGATTTAAACCATAAAAGCAAAATATGATTTACTGAAACTAAACAAAAATCTAAAATTCAATAAGGATGGAGTTTGCAAATTAAAATTGTAGTCTGATTCACAAGATCCGTTTTTTAGGCCTTCTGTCCAAGGCCACTGAAAATTATGACCCAGGGCTCATTTGATTTGGAATGATCTCTAGCAACTTTTTGAAACATTTCAAGAGGGGTTCGAAAAAATTGCAAAAGTTATAAACAATTTAGTAGAAAAAAGGAAGATTTGGTTTTTTGCAAATATCTCGGAAAATATTAAAGGTATATGAAATATGAAAAAAGATCCTTAAAAAGGAGGAAATTTTCAAAAAAAGTTCCAACTCCCGGAACTCTATCCCAATATTTATAATTTTAATTTAGTGGCGAAAATAGCGCTAAAAGCGGGCGATGCGCGTCCCGCACGCGCTGACCAATACGGACCTTTGAATAATAAAAAAATAAACAGAAAACAATAAAAATTATTTTAGCCTATTAAATATCATTATTAAGAAGAAAAATTCTTCTAGACACTTGAATAAACAAAAATCCATGGGAAAAAAAATTCTCAAAATTATTTTATTAAATATACTTTAGTTAATTAACTAATTTTTACAAGTTTCAAATTTACATAAAAACACTGATAATTTTTAAACTAAAAACCTCAAATTTTGTCCACTTCTTGGAGCTTTTCTTGGAAGCCTTCATTTTCCACTTTGTTATTAATAATCAAATACGTTAAAAAGTGAAAAATTCAATTAAAGCAATGATTTTCTTTTGATATTCAAATTTATTCGTATTCTTATTATTTGTTACATAAAAATAATTTTTCATAATATTTAGCTCTATTGTTTTAAAAAATTGTTATAAATAAAAGTATTGTTTATAAGATATTTGAAATATTTTTGGGGGGAGTTTTATCAGTGATGAATATTATGATTTTTATGAACAAAATCGTTTATGAAAAAACTTTTTTATTAGTTAAAAACGCATTTGTTGATTAACAATTTTTTTTGCTACTAAATATGGATATTAAGGAACGATTTTTTTTAAATCATAATTTCTATGTTTCTTTGATATTCTGAATTGTTTTAAATTTATATTTTCTTTATTTATTTAATAAACAATTTGTTTCAAACAAATTGATTTTTACGATACATTTCTTTCGAATACTACTCTATTTTTCACAAATTTCCTAATATTTTTCTTTTTTTGCACGCATGACGAAGTTAGGGTTTGGTTCTATCGAACTATCGAGCAGGAAAAATAAAAACACAATAATGAACCATGGTTCATATGTAACTAGATACATTTGAATAAAATAAAAGAAGAGAAGAAAAAATATCGATGATAAACCAAACGCTGATGCAATTCAACTCTCATTAGAAAAACAGTATAAAAAATACTAGCCAAACAGAGTATTTCATGAAAAAACTCACATATATTCACATAACTCAATATTACGAATTGAAGAAACAATAAAAGAATTGAAAATAAAACAATTGGTGTCGTAACCGTTACATCAATCCTAACGATTTAAAAAATGCCATCAGTTTGTATTCAAATTGAAATTTGAATAATGTCTGAACTCACTGGGCTTCTGATGAAAACACTTTTTTCACACCAGAACTGATGCACTATCTTTCAAGGCACGTTTCGCTAACCAAGTTACCATCCTCAGGAAACTCACTAAAACTGGACAAAGATTTGTATATCCTTTAATTGATTTGCATATTAAAGTTTTGGAGTACCACATAGGGCCCTGAGAGTTCAATGAAAGGAAATATACGAGGGTGGACTGAGAAGTTTCCGACCTAACAAAGGTACAAGACATTTTTTAATTTTTTTTTTAATATTCAACATAGTCTCCTTTCAAAGCTACATACTTCTCCCAGCGATGCTCCCATCTCTTTAACCCGTCCAAATAGTACTCGGCGTTTTTTTCTGCAAAATAATTGTTGTCGAAGGTGAGGGAACAAAAAAAGTCGCTTGGTGCTAGATCTGGTGAGTAAGGGGGATGGTCACGCAGTTTAAAACGTAATTCGTGGATTTTCGTCTGAGACGGTGCGTTGTCTTGATGAAACAAGATTTTCTTTTTCTGCAAATGTGGACGTTTTTCTGCAAGTTCTGCCGTCAGCCTGTCAAGTATTGAGGCGTAGTATGCTCCTGAAATAATGTTTCCTTTTTGAAGATAATCGATTTAAATAACACCATGACTATCCGTTTTTTTTGGAGCCGGTCCCCCATTTGCAGTCCACTGTTTGGACGGTATTTTTGTTTCGGACGTTTAATAGTGTATTCAAGTTTCATCTCCAGTAATTAATCGGCGCCAAAACTCAGATTTATTGCGCCTAAACATCGCCAACTGAGTTTATTCTAACACGTTTTTAGTCAAACGTGAGCAAACGCGGCACCCGACGCGCGGCAGCTTTCTCATGCCTAAATGTTGATTTAATATGTGACAAACACGTTCTTTTGACATGTACATAACCTCTGCTATCTCTCTCTCACTTCAATTCGGCGGTCGTCTAGCACCATTTGGTGAACTTTGGCGATGTTTTCGTCGATAGCTGCAGTTTTTGGACGTTCCGAACGTTCGTCGTCTTCCAAGGTCTTACGGCCCCGTTTAATTTCAGTTTCCCAATATTTCACTGTGATGAATGCTGGTGCAGAGTTCCCATACACAGAATCCAACTCGTCTTTGATTTGCGTAGGCGTATTGCATTTCAAAAACAAATATTTAATGACAGCTCGATACTCAATTTTGTCCATTTTCATAAAAACACTCACATCAACTCATTCAAACGACTGTTACATAACAACTGCGCGTCCAAAATGGCTGAAACTTCGGTGAGTAACTGTCAACAGACATTTACTACACTAGCTTTTTTTAGGAGTGCTACTATCTTCATGTTGAGGTCTGAAACTTTTCAGACCGCTCTCGTAGCATTAGATAATTGTGGTCTGGGCCAAACCGTACTTATCCAAATTGAATAATGCTTATGAGGGTATGTCCATGTTTACTTACACTCATGCTTGTCTTTTGAGGACAGTTGAATCTACATGAATTTTGCCAGAATTTGAAAACATATTTCGATAGTTTCGATTTTTCTGAATTACTTTTTCCGACGATTTGTAGAATTTATCAATTACTTTTGGAAAATTCTTTTTGTGTAAAGTAGGAAACAATGTTAAATAAGATGAGGAGTTAAGATTGGTGAAGGTGAAACACGTTGGACAATCGAGATTAAAAAAATAACCAATTCAATCTAGATATTACTTTCGGATCGATGATTGCCAATGATTTTTCAGTACTTCGAATTTTCAGACTGATTTTGCAACCCTTCAAATCCCCGTTTCTTTTCACCGCTTGAATTTAAGTATTCCACAAATCCTCAGAATTACTATATTGGCGAAAACAAACTCGGAGAGAGCTTGCGATAAAATTCGATTTCAATTTCGTTTGATTGAAGCATTTCATCTCTGGCAGAAGATAACACCACAAAGGAGGGGGGTGAAAGGTGAAACACGTGAAGGGCTGAAGAGATGACGGCAATTCCATCCACCGCAATTTGAAGTAATATTCACGTCAACGTAACGTTTCATCCCGATATTTTTCCAATCAGACTTCCAAGGAAATGAGAAAACCCCCGACCATTTCAATTTGAACTTTTATTGAATTCTAATCTCGAGGATGACAGTTTCGTCTTGAATGTGGGTTGGAGGAAGTCGAAAATGATCTCCAGCTCTAATGCCAACTTCACACCGATTATGAATAAGGAAAGGACGAATGTGGCGCATGCTCCTTGATCCAGGACACAGAATTCCCAAATTGGCAGGATATTCGTGTTTTTCTTTGTTATTTCATACTTAGGAAAAGGAATTCCATGAGAGTTCGTTGGCGAGATTTCAATTTTAGATTTTCGCCAAAGAAGGAATTTAGGGGCGGTTTTTGGAGCTGATACAGCTAAATCGTATTCTCTGGAGATTTGTTTCATATGAGGAGTGAACCGCATTAATAATCCAGTGGCAGTTATGAAAATATACAGGAATATGTATTTAAAAGATACAACTGCCTATTTACGAAACCTGAAATATATTCACCATTATTACCAAGGTTTTTTGCATGGAGTCTTGCCTGACTCTTCTTTATGGTTTCCCAGTCTCCTGGAAGAGAAATTCTTCAAAATGGCATCGATAGCGTCTCTAAAAGTAACGAACGATCCATCGAACAGTCTTTCGTTACTGAGACTTCGAGACATAACTTTCGTTCTCGTAGTAAACGCGAATACCACTGAAGATGTCTACCCCAGTAGCAGACGAAACGTTTGGTGCTCTAGGTTTTATTCGACCACGGCCTACTTGTCTAGATGTTGTTGTCTTTAATCGGGACTCTAGTTGTGAAAGCCTAGTATATTTAACAAGAATACATTAAAATGTAACTTGATCTTGACATAAATAATTCTGAGAAATGAAAATTTACTATGACACACTGAATTTTCACTGATAGTCTAAATTGAATCTGTGATCTGTGTTACTTGTTACGAACTTGGCCGTTTTCTTTTTCCAATATATTTTGAAGGCAAACTTAACTAATCAATCGTAGAATTGCCGCTGTTTGTGTCTTTATGATTACAAAAAGTTTTAAAAGACACGAGTTTTTTAAATATATGTTCAAAACCAGGTATGTACAGTCATTCATATGAAATGACTATTCTTTTTTTCGAGATCAATTCATTTAGTGTGTACGGAAAAAGTCAATTGCTTTCAGATACCTAGGATATTAATTAAAATTTTCTGTATCTTCCCCTCAAAAAACTGTCAAACAAGTAAAAGATGAACGCTAATTGTTTAAGAAGTATTAAAAACTAATATCTTTAAATACACTACTTGTGCAAATGAACAATTTAAACAGTTTTTCAACTATACATGAAGACGATTTGTTTTGCATGTTATGTGGAAAATAACGGTATTAGAGACATAACTGAAGGTAACTGCTCTCACTCAGATTTATCGGATGAATTAAATATTAAAAAAATAGATTTAGATAGTCCTTGTAAGTCTACAACTCCCAGAGAGAAGGTTGTTTATTTGAAAAATACAAAATGAAACAAGTCGTTTTTTACCAGTAACATCATGAGTAAATACTGAGAAAAAAACTCAACGTAGATAAAATGCATGTGCTATTAAAGACACCGGATCAACTGATCATGTCTCAACAAAATCAAAAATCAAAGGTACTGTTTATGTATTGACTATACTGTACTAAATTCATCAAAAAACAAGGCACTCTAAGTTGCTTTCTTGGAATATGGGAAAATAAAAGTATTTGATCTGTGCTTTCTGAATTCTCTGTATGAACCCCTATCGAATAAATATTATTTTTCAAGATTCAAATGCAGATGACAAAGTTCAATTTGAATAATGTGTTTGTCAGAAGATCACAAATTTGGACCAGAAAAAAAAAATCTTACTGAAAGATTCATATTGCCAAATTGAACACAATATTTTTTGTTACCTGGTCACTCTGGATACTAAACAGTTCAACTTCAAGTTGGCGTTGGTATTATTGAAGTTTTATTAATGAAATTCGTAATTATTTCTAATCATTTACAGTTTACATTTATATATATGTTCTTTATGTTGAACAATGACTTATAGATCATGAAAACCATACTTAGTTCATTTCGAGAATTTACGAATTTATACAACAAAATAGTTTTCAAATTCTTTTGCTATAATTTAATAGTTGATACCAACCCAAAATTCTGACAACGAAATCCAAACAGATCTTAAAACTATTCAAAAACTTAGGTCCAAAAAATTTAATAAATATTTTATCGATACTGTTAGAAAAGTTTATAGAATTAACCATAACCAAACAAGAAGTCAATTTTTCAATGATTGGAAACCTTGAATTTTTTTTTGAATGAATTGCCACTTCTTTTGTAAAAACTAACCTTCTAGTAATCCCAGCAAAAGTAACAACATTCAGTGTTATCATATGAATAACGTTTTAGAAACCAACGAATACGTTGCCGAACTATTTACCAGGAAAGTAGTTGTTTTTCAATATGAGAACTCGTGAGAAACCAATCACACTTCAATCAATGTTAACGTCTTCAAGAGTAATAATAATAATAATAATAACTCACTGTATACGTCCTCTCCGACAAAAATAATCTCATTTTTAGCGGTAAAATTAGAAAATTAACCATAATCAAGTGAAATCCTGGGTTATTTTTTCTGTTTCAAATATTAATTATATTTCTAGTTCGTAATTGGCAAAAAATGTAAGATACTTCACTTCTTCATGAACTTCATAAGAATCTAACAGAGTCCAGGGAAAATTTCAAACTACAATTTGGCAGTATTTGGATTGTTTACCGATTATAAAAGTATTTTCGATATTTTTTTGCTCTCAAACGAAAATTTACATTTACAGTTTGAATTATTATTTAAAGAACCTCTCTTGTATAATCAAGCCTCCTAGTTATCTACTGAGGAAAACAATAACATTGAGCGATGTCATCATAATCTTGCCGCAATGTTTACCCAGAAAGCAGTTGTTTTCCAATATAAAAAATGGATCAGGAATCATGCGAAAATCCGCAATAAACCAATTGCACTTGAATCATTCATTAACATCTCCAAGAACTCACTGTTTCCCGCCCTCTGGGGCCAAAAACAACCACTGCCACTGACCAAAAATTTTCCAAAGCGTACTCCCGCGAATCCGGCGAGACAAAAGAAAATCCCACTGACCATGTGTAAATAAAAAAATGTTTGCACACACACACCACTGTCACGCACGTTGAAATCAACTGAAGCCTCGTATTTTTCGAGCTTTCGTGGTCGTGCCGCGCTCCACATCTGTCGTGCTTTCCGGCCAATGGCAAAGCTCGCCCGAACGCTGCCGAGGATCAACGATCGGCGCTAAGGGTGAACGCGGATCGCGAAAGCTGTTTTTCTCAATTTCCCACTCGCGTCTTCGATCTGACGACTGGCGAGAGAGCAGATTTGACGGGCGTCGTAGTAGGCGATGATCGGATCTTTCGTGAGATTTGGATCCGCGCGGCGGTTGTTTGGATGCTCGATCGCTTTTGAGGTGTATTGCTGTCGACATAATTTCTGTTTTCTGTCCAGCATACTTCGAAAATATCAGAACATTTTATGATATCGATAAAATTTTACAAGGTCAAACCAGATAATCGACTACGTATAAGCAAATAATTTACTCCCCCTTGACCATGTGCAATGGAAACAATAGTTATTTGCAAAAAGTCCATCTTCGTTGCACGATACATGAAGTTTGCAGCTCGAGATGCAGTCGATGCAAATTACTTAGCTCCTAGGACGCTAAGTGTAGTTACTGAGAACATAACAGAAACTAAGTATGTGGTGGATCTCGTCAAAATAAACATCTTTTTCCTATAAAATGTTTATCGAAAAATCATTCGTTTTCGAGATACAAATAACTGATGAATTTCATTAGTTAGGACTTCCATTGGCTTATATTATATAAAATGATTTGAAATCTCTGGAAGAACCAATACACATGAAAAATTAAAAAGAATAGCTCAAAAGAAACAATTATATTAAGCAAAAAAAACAAAAAAACGCTGTAATGAAATTACAGTGAAATAAAATACAAGTAAAAAATTGAACAATTGAACAAAAAATAAAAATTACGAGATTCCAAGCCAAGTTACAGACACACAAACAGACAGAATTTATTTAATCATGTTATGCATTCAATACATTTATGACAGGTCAAAAAGAGTGCAGATGCACGCTGTACTGGGTACAAAATTAAAAGATAATATACAATAATTGTTAATGATCATTTGAAATAAAACTTAAATGCTAAGTAGAATAAAATATTATTGATACAGAACATAACATAGCAGCATATATATAAAAAGTGAATAAATCATTCAGTGTAAGTACTATTCATATAATCCTGTGTTGAGAGGAATGTTTTATCTCACCTCTTGAATGATTGAGTATATACATTTCTAGTTTATTCAGCGGTTGTCTAAGTTTATCTGCATTTCTAGTGGGACCATTGTGATAGTCTGATTGGGTGGAGAATATACTTTTCTTCTTATGGATCTCTAACAAAGTGTTTAAAATAAATGTACAAGGCAAATGCAGAATTTTGTAAAAGATGGCATGGTTCGTTGAATGAAGCTCCATCTATTACTTCACGACGTTTCGATTGTTAGTATCCACAATCGTCTTCGAGTGATGACTTCACTAATTCCTACGAGAGATGACTTTTTATGGGTCATTCCAATACTTTCACTTTTCTCCTCTTTCCTTTTTACGCATCACCGGTTCAATGGGAGATGACCGTTTGGCGGGAGTTGGCCTTTTTCGCTTGATTATGGGTTTCCTTATGTTGCGAACTAGTGAAATTCATCATGAAACATTGTCAATCACCTTCAAATAAACAAATAACTGAAATTGCAAAAAACTTATGAAAAAAGCCAAAAATATTTTGAAAAATTTCAACAATCTGTATCTCGAAAACGAATGATTTTTTGATAAACATTTCATATGAAAAAGTTATTCATTTCACCACTTACTTAGTTTTTGTAATGTTCTCAGCAACTTCAGTTAGCGCCCTAGGAGCTAAGTAAAATGCATCGATATGGAAAATTGCAAATTTCTCGAAAACGATCACCTTCAGTACTGTTGAGAAAATGTACTTTTTTATTTCATCAGTTCGGACTTGCATTGTCTAATATAATATAAATTGATTTGAAATCCCTGAAAAGAAGTTAAAAATATTAACCGAAAATAACAATTTTATTAAACAAAAAACTGAAATTACAAAGAAATAACAGACAAGCAACAACCAAAAAAATAAAAAAATTGAAATATTAATAATAGCTGAAAATTAAAAAATATTATTAATAAAAATTTTAAAATAAAAATTAAAAGATTCCAAACCAAGTTACATCACGACGTTTTGATTGTTAGTATCCACAATCGTCTTCGGGTGATAATTGGACTTATTCCTCCGAGATCTGACTATTTATAGGTCATTCGAGTGCTTTCAGCTATATATCCCCTCTTTCCTCTCTCCGCTTCATTGGTTTTAGCAGGAGATGACCGTCTGGCGGGAGTTGGTCGTTTTTTGCTTGATTAGATGTTTCCATATGTTACGTATCTCTACGCTAGCTTGACTAAATGCGTTGTTGTTGGACAACATATATGCGGCTTCTTTGAATCTTCTCCTAAACCAGTGTTCCTCTTTGTGGATGATTTCAGCTTGAGCCCACTTGATGTTATGTTGATGAGTCCAAACATGCTCTGCTATTCCGGAT
>WOGL01000919.1:0-12713 GCA_015342145.1 Leptinotarsa rubiginosa
TAATAATGACCAAATTCAACGCCAGAACCACAGTGAACAATGACTGCATGAATATTATAATAGTGGTCAGCTAGATTGAAATGTTCATCTATTTCAATGGACAATGGAAGTCCGAACTGATGAAATACCTTCAGAAGTGTTATATTGTATACCCGGTGTTTTTAAGCATTTTTTGGGATGACTGTTTGTGATCCACTCTTCACAGTTCGTGGAAGGCAATAAAATCTCCCCTTATGATGACGACATCTATCGGATCGACAGAATACTTAGGATAGACGTGGGTCCTACTGCGATAAGTTGGAAAGCCAAGCTTCGACGTCTACTGCCAAACGAGATTCGTCCTGTCTTTAACAGCAGTTTTCACTACGATACAACTAGTTGAAACAAAAGATAAACGTTTATCTTAGATATTCGTGAATTGAGCCCTATGTCGACCTCATAGGTGGCGTTTTCATAAGGAGAAATGTCTTCGCTTTTACTTATTCAGGCTTGTTTTTCAAGCACAATCCAGTCCAGCAATTTATTCGTGATTCAGCACTGATGCACTAGCACCACCTGTGAAATCTATGGCGGGTCTGCATTAGCCCACTCTTGCCTCTTCACATTATTACAAAATATAATGTAGTTCGTAAATTCAACAGTTTCTTCTCTGCCTCTTTGGTTGTGGTTCTGATTTTACCCGTTATTCACCTGCCTAGTTTGTTAAAAGCAACCGCTTGTTTCATCTTTGCTCTCCAAACTAAAGATGCATATGCTATCATGCGTTCAACCACTATCATGTATGATGAGTAAATAACTGGTAAATATTTCAGCCCCTTTCCCTTCCATAAGTTCGTCTGGCCAGCATCGGTGCTACCTCGGTTGTTTTTCTTTCACACCAAGACATTGAACCTCCCTTCTATAAAATTTTAGTCCCTCTATCTTTGGCCCTCTTATCGAATGTGGTCGATTTCAGTGGGTAAACATTTTTCGTGGGTCCATCTCTTCAAAATGTTCATTTACTACATTAATATTGAGCCTGGATGACTAATTCGTGTGCATATCCCATGATCGAGAAGGCGTAGTTATTAAACCATAAGGTTCCATAAGAGTGGGAACAAAACCGTCTATCCTGGAGACAGCCTCATGCTACCCTTACTATTACTGTTTGCCTCAGAATGGTCGTTTATACAAACCTTCCTCTAAGCAAGCGTCTATCCACCTGCAATTTTTCGATCCCTCTTCTCCTCGACGTGAGACGTGACTCACTCCTGAGCGATTGATTCTAAGGACATATTACTCTGTATTTCACCTTTCAAATGCTCATGATCAACATACATTTTGCAAACGGGTCCTTTTGAAGTTTCGATTAGTACTAATCAATATGAATAGCAATAAGTAACATTTTATTCATCCATTGGTAAACAGTGGGAGCTGAAGTAGTTCAGTAACATTCTTCGGAAAGGTATGAGATGCTAAAGTTTTCGAATATTTTCTGATATTTACCTGCTGAAGATTCACCAAGTTCAAATGTGTTTTCATAGCTGATATAGTGCCTTTGACAACTTCAAATTTTCAGTGATTTATAATCAATTTTTTTTTTGTAATGAATCAGCACCAGTTCTTCAATCCGAATGACGAGGTATAAAGGTGGAAAAGCTATCAAAAACTTCCTCGTAATAGACAATAATGCAGGATAGTAATATCTGAAGCAAAAATTACTGAAATACTGTTTCTGAACTTTGTCAAAGTTATTCGGGCTTATTCCAAACATCCATATCTTTCCTATCCCCAAATATATTTTACTTCTAGTTTATTTTAATTCTCCGTAGTCGGTTTGCAGATGTGTAAACCTTATTTTTGTAGAACAAATAAATGCTAGAGGATGTCAACCATACATGCTTATTGTATCAGTCGATATTACTTCTCAAAATTTCTTACATATTGGTATGTTTTAGTGGAAAACTGCATTTTTTCGTAGCTATTCCACCGTGAAACTCGTGCTTTGGTTCTGTAAAGTATTTTTGTGAAAATCGTAGAAATTGTTTCAGCAGTGTTAACCTATTAGCTGATTACCTAATAACTTTACGGAAAGCACAATCACATGACAGACATAAAAATTAATATATACAATGTTATAATATTTAAGTGCAAATATTCATCTTGTGATGATCCTGAACAAATACTGGAAGTTGAAAAGGATAAATACTGGATGTTGAAAAGAATAATTTTTGTCAACTCCATTCAAACCTAGATCAAATTATAAAAAGTTACTTCAAAGGAACACGTGAAACCGTCAAGATCTTTTAGAAAAAAAAAATAGCTTCAGGTATTTGCTCTTTTTGCAACTAATAATTCTCCCCAACAGAAATCTTGCTACAATCTTAACAAAACTGGAAACCGTCATGCATAAAATACATTTTTTATGGATACTAAACTCAAATAGTCAATAAATAGTCGATTGAATTTCGTAACTTCCGCATTTCATTCTTGCCTTTCACTATGTCGATAAACTGGTCAATTTAAAATTCATATACATACTCTTATAATATATGTGTATGCATATAACAAACAGGTATTTACGGTGTTCCCTTCTTTCACCAATAATCTTTCAACTTAACTCGGTTGTTCAAAGCAAAGTTTTATCCGATTGACTTATACAAGGACTGTTCAAAACATAGTGATAATAGTGACTTATGAAAATCTGTTATAAAAGATGGTGATTATTTAGAAAATGATAAAAAATATTGATGTCTACTTGAAGTATAACAGACACATATTTGAGAACTCCAACAGAAATGAATTTAATGTGGTCTCAAAAATGCAAGGACTGCAGGTTTTCACTTGTGCCCATAAATTCAGATAAATCCAACTTTGAAGAGATTTTGATTAGCCGTTCTTATGTTTGGGTCTCTTGGATAAATCTTCTGTCCTGGTTGAAATACTCTTGCCTCATAACTTGTAAATACTGACAACATGAATGTGTAGAAGAGCGAAATAAATTAAAATTGTAGGACAGGCATTATATTTTTTTTTTCTGAAGGAATGGATGACAATGATCTCTATTTTTTGCTCTTGTCATTTCTGATACTTCGTTTTGAAAAAATTGAACAAAAAATCATGGAATTAACAGAAATGAGAGTAGTTTTGGAAGCACAAGATGTCCACGTCAGTGGGGTGCTAATGCCGATTCTTAGTTTCCCCCACCACTTGACTTTGATCTACGTCACACAACGTTACAAGATCAAAAGAACTTGAGTATATGAAATTCGATCTTAGCATTGGCCTGTATCCTTGATACATGTGATACACGTCATATGACCTTGGTTGCGGATGTAGGATGTTTCACGTCATATGACCGTGCATTGTCTAGAAAGCTTCACATTGAATTATGTTGATAATTCCTAAATGAGCTCAGACTACCATGCTTCCACATTCAGTTTAGATCACCTGAAATATTCGAAGAGGTGACATCAACAAGTACTACCAATCCAATAAGTGAAGATCGTTGTCGTCATTAAAAATATGAATTTCTCAGGGCAGATGCCGATCGGACAGCTGCCAGAAGAAATGCTTCACTTCCTACCCTCTTTTGATCGCGAACCATGCAGAGAAGGGGATTTGATGGATGATTTTACAGGCTCCATCCAGTACTATTCTTTTATATCGAGACTCCAAACTAAAAAAAAAAAACCACGGCCTCCCTGTTGTCGAGTGAAGTATCACCGTGGAGCGAATAATTTGTGATGGAGGTATTTTTTTCCTCGAAGATTAGGCTGGTTGGACTATGCTTCCAAAACACTGATAAATTAGAATGACATGCTAGCGTCATTAACAAGTCACCACTCCTCATACCGTGAATTGAGTTGGTCCGAAAATGATGTGCCCTGAGTAGACGCAATAAGCCTAGAATAACAGTCTTCTGCATTTATCCGGCCCAGATTTCTGACCTAGCTTGCAAGCCAGCCTGATTTTAAGATTTGACAGTAGGAAGGGCATCATTCCACCAATAATCAGTACAACATTCTCAACAGAATGGTCTAGGTGGAGTCTGCGGAGTTTGACAAGAAAGTCTCAATATTTCATTCGATTTTTTTCCTCGTTTTGGACGATATTCGTATCACTTTAATTTTTGAGATTTCTCGATCGATAATGATAATAATCAGTATCCATTTAGATGTTATGTGAAAACTCGATATCTGAAGGACATAAAATCTATATTCCAAGGGATCCTTCTGAGAAGCAGACACAATTTTATGATTTTTTGCTTTCCTGTGCGTATATGTTTGAAAATTGTTCCTATTAACTAACAGAACAAAAATAAACTTGAAATGTCTTAATTAATTTCTGTTATATTATCAGAATTTTTTCACAATCTAAAATCAGATGACGTATTCGGAAGAGTTGTTTTTGACTTTGTTATGGTGCATTTTGACATAGTGACTATGTTTTATTTTATTTTTTTTGTTACAAACTTTTGTATTCATATCAATTTTTAATCATTTGCTTTCACACAATATTTCATTTTCAGTCATACGACGCGAACGACGACATGGGAGGACCCAAGGAAATCATTGGCCGCACAAGCTGCTGCACAGCAACATCAAAGTGCGGAAATTTTGATACCACATCCACAATCACCTAATCCTAACAGTAAGTGTTATTTACAAATGTTTTGTATAATAATCCATTGTGGGTCGGATTTTCACATTAGCTAAAATATTGGTGGTTGTCCTAGAATCACGTCAAAAACAGTCGATTAGTTTTTAGCTGACGGGTATTTCTGGGCAGCATATTGAAAAGTCGGTCCCAAAGAATGGAACAGATTAATGTACTGATTTCTTGTATCCTTTCGGCTCTGTAATATCAGAAGATGTAACGATGAACTTTTTTGAACCATAATTTCTTGTTGCCTAATAGACTTCTAGATTTCTGTAGAATATTTCTTAAGTATTAGGTAATATGATCTCCAAAGTTTTCATCGACCTTATAAATTGTTCATTATTAGTTTCATGAAAAGGCATGGGAACTAAAAACACAATAAAAAAATTTGTGAACAGTGAGAAATGAAACTTTCTATGTTTTTTACCAAACAAGTGGTAAAAAACATATAAAGTTTCATTTCTCATTTTTCTTGATGATCTCCTATCACGTAGTAACATCTACATCAATCAATTAAGAAATACAGACGATCACTTCGATCGAGATTCTGTTTAATTTCTTGGAGTTCATCCAGACCCATGATATGGGAATCATATAGTGAAATTTTATACGAATGACTTTCTAGTTTTTACTACGCTCACGCTGAAACAGAAAATAAAGAAAACCCTATCATGGTCTGATATACTCCTCATCTTTCACTATTCTCTGATATACCACCAATGGATTCAGTATGCAGAGAGGCGCACAAACACATAAATATACTATTTCCTGTATTCAAATTATTTGGTACCTGCTGCACATAAAAAATAACGAGGGCTATCACTCCAGGCATGCTTATATTTACAACTATCACACAATAGGTTCTTCTAATATATTTACAGATTATCAAAGAATTTCAAAAACACGAAATGGCATAAAATACCATACCCCTGAATTCTTTAACACACTTTCTCTCTCACTGAAAAATCTTTAATTAAGTGTTCAAAGTGAAAATCAAAAGCGTTCTACTCAAAAATGCTTTCTACGACTTTAATGAACTTTCAATTTAAAATTTTAATTTGTGAATGTATGTTGACTTGACTTATATGAACACAAATGTGTAACAGCACCAACAAAAAATTATTTATTATTGAAACCGTTTTTCAACTTTCTTAACCTACGTCACAGAAATGCGAGTAAAACAAAATGTTAAACAAAATTCACAATTTTCGAAAGTTCCGTATAATACCGTGGATACATCTTAAAAGAAATATTAACAAAAGCATACAATATTCATAAATTGGAAAAGAAACATATTTTCATTTTCACAAAATGTGCCAATGACATATTCTGGCCAAATGCCCAAAGATTTGAAGGCTTCATTATGATTGACCTGTCAATTGTAAAATAATGCACAATGCATTATGCACCATGATCATCGTAAATAAAGGTGACCAATAAAAAAATATGTTTTACTTGTCAGACAATACACTATTTATCTTTGGTTCAACTATGCCAGTAATGACAAAACTAAAAACAATCTGAGTGAAACAATTTAGCCGACATAAACTATCTTAAAAAATTACCAGAACATTGTAAGGCGATCCGCATGTAGCGTTTAACAGTGAAATTAAACACACGAAAATCCAACGCACACTTTTCTAAAAATACTGACGTAAGTTCATATATATAATAAATCAATGCATACCTTTAAATTCTGAGAAATATATAAGAATTCAGATGAGTACATGGCGATGCGTTATAATAACTGAAAGCGTTGCTTCAGTGGCTTGTGTTGTGGATTTTCCTGGAAATCGGTTTTGGCACATGCTTCTATTTCAATATGAATCATCTTTATTATTTTTTAAAAACACTAGAAAAATATATTTACCGAATTTAATCAAAATAGTTGAATATAATTTTTATTTTCCACAATCTCAAGAATAATGACAAGTAGTTAGGAAATCTTTATGTAGAGAGCATCGGGCTACTGAGTCTATTCTAAAGAGTTGTATTTAAATTATGTCTGTAAGAATATTTGTAATAGAATAAATCTTCATTGAAAAAATTGTAACATGCACTTAGTCTCATTTTGCAGGGTATCTGGCCTGACAAGCAGAAACAACATTGTCATAATAATTTTTTGTTGCTCAGTTTCATAGTTTCTAGACAAACGGTTTGATTATGTACCCATTATCAAAAGGACAAGTGATATAGGAATGACTTATCGTTTCTGTCATCATTTAATCTAATTATTAATTTACATCAGTTTCACTGGGTCTCTCTGATATGTCAGTAGTGATGAGAATTTCCACTTGCAATGGTGCAGCCATAAATAAATTTGAATTAGTGCAATCATAAATAAATTTCCGCTTTTTATGGAAACTACATGATAGTTTTTCATGATTTATGTTTTGAGAATTGTTGTAAGGGTTTCACAAAGGTTTAAGTTTCCTAGCGTTGCCTGTTTTAACTAAATCAGCATCTTTATTGATTCCGAAAGATATAAACTCATTATATAAACCACAATACCTAGTCTAAAGTAATGAATAATTTGCTGTTGTCTAATAGCATCACAGAGTTCACTGCATTTTTATCGAATGCTTTGAATAAAAGCTACGGTACTAGTGATTCACTATTTGGAACCTTTGGTGTAGTAATGAATATTACTGGAGTTGAATCCAACACCAAACCGTTATTTTTAATACCACGACACGTGTTTCAATCACCAAGTGATCATCTTCAAGAGGAAGCTTAAAATAAATTAGATACAGTATTGTACTTTAGATACCTCTGCTAGGTATCGGGGTCTTAATTGTCTAGAATTAATTTTACATGTTGCTTTAGCTACTAATCTTTAATTAATTTCACCTTAACTAACAGTCAGGTAAATCTGATGATGAAATATTATTTCAACAAGCTATATAGTATACTATTAGGTATTGATCCACTATCATTATTCATAATATTATTATGTTTACTTATAGGCATCTAGTTACCTATTGTTGTTAACTTGTCTAACTAATCTTAATGAACTAAATTGAATGGTCTTGTTGCAAAATATCATGGGCGACTGCTGATTTTTCTGATCTTCCATATTTTAGGTGTGCTAAGTGTTCCCTATATCTTATTTTGATAGATCTTTTAGTCTGTCCATAATATTTTGCATCGCAGTCTTTAAATTTGATTTCGTAAATTCCAGACTTTTCCGAATTCTCGACATTGTCCTTTGGATTTCCTAGAAGGCTCTGTAGTGTATGACTTGTTTCAAATACCACCTTCATGCCTAGTTCCTTGAAAATCTTTTCAAAGTTCTTTGTATATTGGTTGTATGGAAATGAGATATATCTGTCTTGGTTTTCCTCTTTTCTAAAAGTCGAGATTTTGTTCATTCTTAACCTACAATACCCCTATAATACCCCTCAAGAAACCGTTACTGACTGCAATTTCCTGTAATGTCCGTTTTTCTTTCGTGAACCTCTCATGTGTAAGAGGAAATGTCAAAAGACGATGTACTAGAAAATTCAGCCCAGCACGTTTGTGCTATCTACAGTGATGTGAACTATCAGGAATATACCTGTAAGTCAGGAATATACCTGTAAGTGCAGCCATATCCTAGGGAAATACTCTGCTTTTTCTTTGGTTTCCATTTCGAATTTGCTCATGAACAAGTTTGCCAGGTAGGGGGAGAAGGGGGTAACCTGGAAACGATTTTGTTTCATACACAAATTAGTGAGAGAAACGAATTCATCAATTTCATTAATTGATGAATTCGTTTTTCTCACTAATTTGTGTATGAAACAAAACCGTTTCCAGGTAGAAGGTTGCTTTTATGAACAACAGGAGTGAACGACTATGTGTAACCCATTTATCCCCCTATCTGGCAAACCTGTTCATGAGCAAATTCGAAATGGAAACCAAAGAAAAAGCAGAGTATTTGCCTAGGATATGGCTGAGGTATGTGGATGATGTTTTTGCGATATTTGATAACAAAAAAATCGAATATTGAGTACTTTGTTTCCTTTTTAAATAACATATTTTCATCAATAAAATTCACGTATGAGTTAGAAAATAAGGGAAAACTTTCAATGGGGAAAGCTAGAATGCGATGTATTCAGGAAGGAAACAAACATTTACAGGTATATATTCGTGACAGTTCACATCACTGTGGACAGCACAAATCTGCTATGTTGAATTTTCTAGTACATCGTCTTTTGACATTTCCTCTTACACATCAGAGGTTCACGAAAGACAAACATACAATACAGGAGATTGCAGTCAGTAACGGTTTCTCGAGGGTAGATGATATTATAAGGAAGAATAAGTTTAGGTTAAGAATGAACGAAACCTCGATTTTTAGAAAAGACGAAAACCAAGACAAATATATCTCAGTTCTATACCACCAATATAGGAATAACTTTGGAAAGATTTTCAAGGAACTAGGTATGAAGGTAGTATTTAAAACAAGTCATACACTACAGAGCCTTCTAGGAAATCCAAAGGACTAAGTCGAGAATTCGGAAAATTCTGGAATTTACGAAATTAAATGTAATAACTGCGATGCAAAATATAATGGATAGACTAAAGGATCTATTAAAATAAGATATAAGGAACACTTAGCACACTTAAAATATGGAAGATCAGAAAAATCAGCAGTCGCCCATCATATTTTGCATCAAAACCATTTTATAGACTTTAGTTCATTAAGATTAGTTAGACAAGTTAACGACAACAGGTATCTAGATGCCTATGAGAGTGTACAAATAAGTAAACATAATAATATTATGCATAATGATATTGGACCAATACCTAATAGTATAACTATATAGCATATTGAAATAATATTCTATTATCAGATTTACCTGACTGTTAGATAAGACAATATCGTAATATTAATTAAAGACTAGTAGATAAGGCAACATGTAAAATTAATTTAAGACTATTAATACGCAGGTACCTAGCAAAGGTATCTATAAGGTATAAATAAGGACAATACTGTATCTAATTTAATTTAATCTTTCTTTTGAAGATGATCACTTGGTGATCAAAACACGTATCGAGGTGTTAAAATAAGGGTTTGGTGTTGGGATTAAACTTCAGTAATATTTATTTAAAGCTGTGGTGTTGGTGAATCCAGAATAATCACTGATTCAAATAGAAAAGAGAATTTATTTAGGGTTAAGTTACCCACATTTTTTGTTTCAAGATGGAGAAATAGAAAGCCAGAACGCTTCTAAATACTGATTGTCACTATTATCAGATGTGTATTGAATACAGAAACAAATCTTGGTTATTGGCCTTAAGTGGATAATTCAGAGGTATTCTCACATTTCAGTATGTCATACATTTTTGAGTTTTATTGATTGAATATTCGAGTCGTTTGTAAATATAATAAATAAACGAATTGTATTTGAAATAAACAATAGATATTAAAGTGAGTTTGTGTTGAATACAATTTGATATTGCATTATCGTATGGAATCCTTTTTTGAAAAACATATTTGCCATATATGAAGCTCGTTCAGTAAAAAATATCAATGTTGAAAACAGATTGAGCAATCTGGTATAAATAATGGAAATGAAATTAACTACTAATATTTTGATATCAGCATTACTAGGTAGCCAAAAAATCTGTATTAGGCTATACGTGATCCGCCTTTCGTTATGTTAATAATTCTTACTTTTCTTTTATTTAAGAACTATTTGGAACACATTTTGAGATTTTCACTAAACTATTAATACTATCGGTTAATATTTAAAACTCCTGAAGAAGCTATTGTGTAGTGAAACACGTTTTGTGTTTTGTAAACTGTTTAGTGAAAAATCTCTATAGTATTATTTGAATACGTTATAATAGATTTTCATCAAGAATCGGCCAATTCCATCATATACTACTCTTAGTAATTATGAAGTAATCAGAATTAGACAAAGGCACATTTTTAGAGTAAAATAACATGGTCATGCTACATTACATTCGATGTTTTTTCCTACGTTTTGTTTATACGAAAATTAAAATCCAAAAAACTTAAGCATCAATAATGTTTTGGATTATATTAAATTTTCAAAGAATGCCACTCTCGGCAATGAATTCTCTCCGCTGTTCTTTCGAATCATGAATAATTTCTTAGTTTTATTTATTTAGTGTTTGATCTTACATTTGGTTATTCTGAAAATTCAGTAAAGCATTCTGCCTTGATAGACTTTTAATAACAAACTTCAAACAGTAAAGAACATCTCGCCAAAAGTTTCAAATCAATAACATTATCACTTGATCCGAAAAGCCCATCGACATCAATAATAACTAATGACTATTACACCGTGGGGAAGGTGGTCATTGAGACCAAGGCTTGTATACCCTGAGTAGACTCAATGAGCCAAGAATGCCATCATTCTGTCTTTGCCTATTCAAGATTTCTGACTAACAAGTCAGTATGATCTTCATATTAGAATGATCATGACAATCATGGTAGCAAAGTCTGTGTTGAGACTACAGAGTTCTAAGAGTATATATCTATATTTCAACCTTTTACCTCCTCTTTTACGACTATATTTGTCCCTCTCGGGGCGAAAAATTTCATGACAAACATTACATTACTCTGATGGTCGTGGAGAAGGACATCAATATTAATGTTCATGAAAAGGCATACTGAGAAAAATTCAAATACATCCCCTGAATCAATTATAACAATAAGATAATAGAAAAATAAGAAACTTCCACAGTACTTGAGGTTATTACAAAATGTTAAGAAATGTCATCAATACGAACTGAGAGTGTAAGGTCACTATGAAAATTGAGCGTTTCAATTCATTTTTTATTGAAAAATCCTTTAGAAACGATATTATGTTTTAAAAAAATTGAGTGCTGTGTGAAAGGTTAGATGAATATTTAGAGCATGAAGTCAATGGGATTCGAAAAAATAATAAATAAATTGAATATATGCCGGTGAAGTGCAAGAAAAAAAAAAGATGGCACATGGAATTTAAAAGATATATTCATTTTACATCAACTTCGAACAATCAATTTCTGTAAACAAAATTGGAAAATATCGAACACTTCTTCAGGAAATATAATGAAAAACATAGATATTTTGTATGTATTAAATGTATGTTGAAATTTTTGCACCTATGCTCCTAAATTTTGAACTGTCGAAGAAGTAAAATAATTTTTTCTAACGGTTTCCAAAAATAATACCCCAAATGAAGATTCAATAAATTTCTATATACTACAAATCAAAAAACAAGGATTTGGTGTTTCATTTTCTTTTTCCCAGGCTAAAATTATCATAAGTATAAGCTATTGGTGTAGACGGAATTAATATAAATATGTGAGGTCGTTTAATGATTTCTGTAATTACACATATCATTGAGTAAAAACTATTTTTCATATGCAAAAGTTATGCCACTTCCAGAAGTCAATCATCCCCAAAATTACAATGATTTGAATTCAGTAAGAATTCACCCGACTTTTTCTAAGATCACAGAAAGGATAATGGATAGTCAATCAAATCAGAACTTCCGCCAAACTAACCTAATATATTACCAGTTAACAGCGGTACTAGAAATAGTTGATAATATAATTGAAGCAATATTATTAATGAGGCAACAATCTCATTTTTCTTGGACTGTTCTAAAGCATTTGATACTACTAACCATGAAATTTCGTTAGCTATTCTGCAACAGAACGTTAATTTCAACTCATCTAGAAAAAAAGATGTCAAAAGTCCCAACGTGATAAATAAATGAAGAGCTGCCGCAAGGCAGTATTTTGGGTCAATTGTTGTAAACCCTTTAGACAAACACTCTATTGAAAAACAAAATTAATATAATTTCTATCTACATGTGACTCTCAAATATATTTTTCTCAAACACACATATCATATCCAAAAATTAATCCAAATAAGCCAAATTCTGGGAATGGTCGTTTCTAAATTTGAAATTGAGTCGAATGAATTCTCTCCTTTAATCCATTTTAATTATTGTGATATTGTATACAGGGTCCTGCAACGGTGGCGCGGTGTTCCATATCTCAATTTAGGAAACAGATAGGAATCTAAATTTCTATAATATTACCTCATTGCACGAGCTCGACAAAAT
>WOGL01000920.1:0-11843 GCA_015342145.1 Leptinotarsa rubiginosa
AGGGTAACATCCACCCCTCCTAGGGGGTTGAACCCCGAGGGTTGAAAATATTCATTCAGAGTGTCCCCCTTGCAAATAAAGTTGACCTGTCTGACCATTTTTTCATATTATGTACTGGAAGGGAGATATTGAGGGTGGGAAGTTTTCAAATTGACACACTGTATATGTGTTAACGGTTTGGAATTGATGCCAATTTTTAGACAACCAAATCACTTGTTTTATTTCGGTATCTCTTTTTATTGGTTCCAGGATAAATTAACGAAATTTTACTCATTTACTTGTTGGTTTTTTTAATCAGTTTCTATTGACTATCATGACCATTGGATGTATTTTTTAATGCGCTGTTAAAATTTTTATTTTTGTATTTTTGGTCAACCTGAACACCTCAAAATTCCCTTATCGATTTTTTGCGAAACACGGCTATGAAAATATGTCTCAATAAGCATAAATTGAAATTTAGCTAGTTTATTTCAACAGAATTGTAATAATCAATTAGACTATTGGAAAATTTTCATTTTTGAAGAAAGGAGTCAAATTAATAGAAATTAGGAATATTAATCAAGCTTTCTAGTAGGTACCTATTTCTGAACAAAATTAATATGAATATCGTTATTATATAAATATGTTTACGTAAAGTATGCGTAGAAATTTGTGACAAATCATTCAAAGAGGAATTAATTTTTTTCACAATAGTCGGCCCATATACGATTTCCAATTTGGTGGTGGAAATGCGGCTTTCTAATAGGTTAATTTTTGTTGAATTATAATGAAAGTTATTATTTATCCTAAAAACTTATATTTTCATGGATAACTTTCAAATATTCTCGATAAAAAACCAATTACTTTCAATGTCACTTGAAATGCACTTTGTAATTGTAGTATAATAAAATTTGTAGTGATTATTCCCCGCCATTTTTTGACAATTGTTTGAATCTTCGACATTCTCTCATTCGAAGCTTCGATCGTAGGATTTTTTCTCGCCCCTGAAACAGTATTTTTCAGATTGCTCGACCGGATTTATATCCGGGCGAACTGGCGGCCAGTCTAAGTTCATATCATCTTTTTTATTCAAACTGTGAGACAAGCACAATGTATTTCAAAAGTAAAATACTTCAGTTCTTGGTAGAATATCTAGGAACCTTTCTTGTTGTGTACCACAAGGAAGGTTCTGGCGTCAATTTTTGTCAAGGTGTACATATATGACCTATTCAGATTACATAGCTTTGCCAAAATAGTAGACGTAGCTGACGTCACTATTTTATAATGGCTCCAATTGAGTAGCCGAAATCACCAAAACTCTGGCCGAACCTTTTGGTTTTGCTTTAGTAAAGTATTTTCAGAAATTGGTATTTTGGCTAGAGATTGGTGATTTAGTAGGATGCAAGTCTTTTGAGTATTATTGTTATTTTGGCTAGAGATTGGTGATTCAGCAGGATGCAAGTCTTTTGAGTATTATTGTTATTTTGGCTAGAGATTGGTGATTCAGCAGGATGCAAGTCTTTTATTATTGTTATTTTGGCTAGAGATTGGTGATTCAGCAGGATGCAATTGAGTATTAATGGGAAGAAGGTACACCTACCGAACAGTTCTTGAAATATTTATTTTTCCATTTAAGTTTATCCGTATTTCAAACTGGTTGATATGATAAAAATTTGTGATTCGGTTGTTTGCAGCAAGGACGGATCAATAGGAGGGAGTAATTTCTACCGATCCAACAAAATTATTACATTTTTTTTATCATAATAATTTCACTTACCTACAATGCACTGTTTGGAAGCTTTGGTGTAGTAATGAATATTACTAGATTTTTATCCTCAATCTTCTTCTTGAAGATGATCACTTGCTGATCGAAACACGTGTCGAGGTTTTAAAGTAACGGTTTTGGTGTTGGTATAAAACTCCAGTAATATTCATAATCAATTTTGTTACTGTATTTTGCCAACTTCCTTTGGTATATTCGCGATTTCTTCTTGTATTAAGAAGCTAATCAATATACTCCTATCTTTGGTGATATATTTTTGGAGCTTACTCTTAATTCAAGTTCGTCCATTAAAAAAAAATGATTTCAAGGGAATGTGAAGTCTTCTGGTCGTACCTGATTTTTCCTGTTTCTTGGATAAATATTACATTGGTCTAACAATAAATGACTTTAATCCCTATCAAGTACCTACCTACATACAGGTTTAAATCGTCAACTCGGTATATCTCTGAAACCACTAAATTCCCGATCCCGCTATTTTTTAATCAACTGTAAATGCCTGGAAATATGAATCCTCAAGGGTTTCCACAGACAATTCCTAGCCAAATCCAAATCTCCATTGATTGTCAAACCATTGACGCCACCAGTATTTCACTCGAATTTTTATCATTCAATTACAGAATGCGTAGGAGGATAATTGAAAACGAAAACATAGCTAGTACAATCCGGTTGAACTATATTAACTCTGTTTCTTAATTCTTACTATGTAACGTCGTTAATCAACCTAAATGAGGATAATTAACCCATTCTTCTTTGTCTTTTTGAACCTTAGTTATTTTAAGAACCTGGTGGTGACAATGAAAGGTTAAATGCGAGTAAGAAACTGAACGAGAGCGTCAGTGGCGTCGTTTTCGACTGGGAAAGGGTTACAATTTCTGGAATTAATATAGATATGTCTGTTCTGTTTGAAATCTGTTTAAAAATCTGTTTTTTCTTTAACCAGCTGTCTCACCTCTCAGAAGTCGAAACTTGGGCGAGCTAAGGACTAACGAGGTCTTACCTTTTAACGTATGATTCCTAACGCGAATTGTTGGAACTTAATGTTGGAATTCAGATAAACGAAGAAAGTATCAATGTGTGAAGTCTCCATTATTAAACTTCTTTTTATCTGCTTCGAAAAAACAAAACAAAAATAAATTTAATTTATTTCAACAATAAACAAATGTTGAAAAAATAATTGTCTTGTTGCCGATTTTCTCAATTTTTCAATTGTTTCAATTGACCTTACACTCCCACTTTTCATGGTGAAAAATAAAAAGAAAGCTTTATACTTTCCGTTTATTTCAGAGTTGTCTTGATTCAAATCAAAGGATTAAAATCTTGCTTCAGATCGCGATTTAAATCAAGTGTTTTTTTTTATTTTCATCATTAATTTGGATTTAAGAAAACTACAAAATTGAGCAATCTTTCAATTCGACGAAAATTTAAGTCGAACTAATAAACAATAATCTATCGAAAAAAAAAAATTAAAATTCTAAAAAACTGAAGTCATGAAAAAAACAATTTTTTTTTATTTTTTTTGGGATCAAAAACATATCTACCTGTAACTTTGAATCATCAAACACAGATTTTCCGGAATGAATCTGATGGAAAAACTTTTGCCATATACCAAAACGGTGACGTGACAAATTATGTTCTCTACCTGGGTTTCCCCAACGAAGATTTCATAATCGGGATATTATTCTATCAGCGATTAGTTTTCATTGGTATTTTTTTTCACAACTGAATTGTTTTTATTAACTTCGACTCTTCGGGATATTCTAGTTTGAACTGCATTCAAGTAATTATGCGTGGAAAACTATTTTGGCAACAAGACCAATATGTTCATATTTTTCGAGCCGCTTTTGTGATTTTCTCACTTCGGAAATCAATGAAGAATCTGATGTCATGGACCTTTTCATACACAGTTTCCTGAATTCTACGGCCGTTTCCCGGACCTCTCTGTTTGTATGTTCTCTCAAACGAGTTGCTACAGTTGATATAGTTTGACCAAAATACATTCCGTCTCAATCTTCACAAATATTTTCATTAACGAATAGTTTCGCGTTGCATTCACGATAAATACAAATCGAAAATGAGTATACATTGTATAATGAATTCTCGCAATCACACTCGGATCCGTTTAGGAGAAAATCGAATTTAAAGGTGGAATACCCACCGACGTCACCGATATTGCGTCACGCCGATCACGTCGGCTGCGAAAGATCGTATGTCGCTTTCTTTTGTCTGCTCGAGCCGCAGCCACCTATGTTTTAATCCGTAAGTAGGTCAATGATTTTTTTTTGTAGAACTCTGATGCGAAAAACCCGTTTGAACCGAACGGAGATAAGGTTGTACTTTCGTGTGTCGATTCGGTATTTGGAGAAATGATATGGGGGCGGTGTGATAATTAGGATTGTGACTACGGTATTTTAATATACAGTTCGGTAATGATAGAAATAAGTTTATTTTTCACCGTTCTGTACCAGATATATGAATATATTTGATGATTTGTATGAAATAGATGTTGTAATGCAGGACGTTCCAACAGAAAATGTATTCCTCTGGTACTCGGAAACGAAAAATTTTTAAAGAGTGAGTCAATAATTGTTACGAGTGGCACAGGAACAGGAAAAAATCGCAGGGGGATAAATCTGGTGAATACGGTGGCTGAGGTATGATTACGGTGTTGTTATTGGCCAAAAAATTACTAACGAGCAATGACGAGTGAGCAGGTGCATTATCATGACGCAAAAGTCATGAATCGTTTATCCACAATACCGGACGTTTTCTTCGTATTGTCTCTCGCAAGTATCGCCTAACTTCGAAATAATACTCCTTATTGACCGTACGACCATGTGGCAAGAACTTCTGGAGCACTACGCCACGGTAATCGAAGAAAACATTGGGCAAAACCTTAACATTTGATCGAACTGGTCTTCGCTCGCCCAAGCTCTTCCATTGGTCTTGGCTGGCATAAACTCTTCCATTGGTCTTGGCTCGCCTAAGCTCATCCATTGGTCTTGGCTTGCCTAAGCTCTTCCATTGGTCTTGGCTCGCCTAAGCTCTTCCATTGGTCTTGGCTGGCCTAAGCTCTTCCATTGGTCTTGGCTCGCCTAAGCTCTTCCATTGGTCTTGGCTCGCCTAAGCTCTTCCATTGGTCTTGGCTGGCCTAAGCTCATCCATTGGTCTTAGCGTGCCTAAGCTCTTCCATTGGTGTTGGCTCGCCTAAGCTCTTCCATCGGTCTTGGCTCGCCTAAGCTCTTCCATTGGTCTTGGCTCGCCTAAGCTCTTCCATTAATCTTGGCTGGCCTAAGCTCTTCCATCGGTCTTGTCTCGCCTAAGCTCTTCCATTGGTCTTGGCTCGGCTAAGCTCTTCCATTGATCTTGGCTCGCCTAAGCTCTTCCATTGGGACGAATGAACTTTGGTTTCAATGAATTGTGAACCTATGTTCGAGACAAGTGTACTAACATTAAAAAAAACGCTAATAGGATGTACTTAGCTCGCGAATTTTGAACATTCACCTTATTTTTTTAACAGTTCACTTAGTTTGTTGAACGATTTTCTTATAAATCATAGGTAGGCGAATATAAATGACAAATTTTTGTTAGGGAGTCTGGAAACACTCAAAAACTGAGTCCACATAAAAGAAGTCGCGGGCAAATAACTAGTACAAATAAAATCTATTTTTTTTGTTCTGCGACAACTAACTCCGGCATAAACTCGTATAGTAATAGATGAAAAAGTGATCTTTCAAGTAATGTATCACTCGGGCCGATGCCATTTTAAAGAAGGAGGGGTTACGAATTCCATATTGAAAGGATACCATCGAAACAAAAATTGACGTGGACTGTATATTCTGAAATAAAGGAAATGGTGAAAACAAATTAATGAACAGAGAGTATTTTACCAATGTAGAAATAAAAGTGATTTTGTGAAAATTTATTTTTTTTCTTAAATTTGATTTACATAGCATTTTCTTTCGAAAGTCCAAGCTATGACTTTACTCCCGGGTACATTAGGGACAAACCAAAGTGAATACTCTGGTTTGCCTCTAATATAGGTGTTTTCGGGACTACACAGACATCATGCAATTAAAACATATCGAACATTATGAGAAAATACCCAGACAGTATATCTTTCGTGAGATTTAGCACTGTAATCCACAGGTTGTATCCGACGTTTTACAGGTCCAACCATGTTGCCAGACTTTGTAGTCGGAAAAGCTTAAATTGGTTCGAGACGTTTTCAAACACGAATTATATGCAAGTTGTACCCACGTTGGGCGCCGAAATAGACTTTTGGAACATATTGGCGAATGAGAAAGATTCTTGGGAGTAGGAAAGCAAACAGGAAACATTTAAATTGATATTTCCTCATAAAAATTGTTGAAGCAGATTTATGTCTGCCCGTTGTGCTATACTGAAGGCAATTGGTAAATTTTAGATTTTTCCTGTTGAGGGTGTTACTCTCAAACAAATAATTCATTCAGTAACTGAAAGTTTTGAGTTTGAAACTCCTCAGTAATTTTTTAAGTTTGAATAAGCGGAGTCCTCAATTTTTCTGTTGTTTTTCTTGACTTTCCATTTATCTGTCGACTTAACATTTCAATTTCATTTAAATTTCGAACGTTTCTTTGTTGTAAGAACTTCATTGGTATGAAAAGTATTAGTCTTTATATAGATTGGGACGATATTGATTAAATAACTTTGACGAATGGCAATAAAAGATTTATACTTTCAATATCTTGAATATTTGCCGATGGCTACTATTTTCATCTATACAAACATTTATTATTCAATTGTTTCCAAGGAACAACCTATAACTCAACTTTTGTTTGGCTATATCTTCAAAACCAGCATTCATCAACACCAAGTAACTCTCCTTTGTTCATCAAACAGAGCAATTGAGTGATATACGGCTTTCGATTACGTTATTTATTATCTAATTCAAGTACGCTCCCCGTATAGAAATCAGCACCAAATATAGACGGAATAGAATGTCTTTGTGCAAAGCCCCAGGTGTTCATCTAATTCCAGAAAATAATGCAATCTCCTTCAATTACCAATTAATAATAGGTAAATAAAAACATTCACTCGCGATCCGCCGAACCGAGCGCATCGGCAACGCCGCAATCCATAGCACACTTCGCTTTGTGACGTCAAGTCACATGAGTTATCACAAACTGACACCCAGAATTTGAAGTATTCGCCGATATGTCAGTATCTCATTGTCTGTGAAGTGCGTGGTTGTCTCCGTGTTTTGTCATTGTTTCAGATAGGTTTGTTTTGTGCCGTACACGTGCGTTTCAAAGGTTGCTCGATTGGTCTATTGTTTTGAGGAGATTTTCTTTTGTTTTCGAGGTGAGTTGAGAAGCTGCTAGATCGGGGTGGATTTTGCGGTTTTGTTTCTCGTTTTACGGTGGATTTTGCGATGCTTTATGTTGACTTATCGCAGTTGTTTATCAGTGTTTAAACACAACACGCCTTTTCCTGCCGAAGATGGTTTCGGAATTTCCGTTTAAACAATGGTTGATTAAAAATTCCTTTTGTCGCGGCAATCCGTTTTTTTTTATGTCGAGCTCATAATTTTTTGATGCTTTTATGGCGGTTCTGTATCGTAATCCCACTTTATCGATAACTAGTTTTACAACCACGCCATTTCTGATCTTTTTTTTTTCGAGATATTCTGAAGAGTAAACAGAACCTCAATCGTTGTTTATCGTAACAAATTACCTACGTCGTTGGGTGTGTTGATATGAGTATTTAACGGTGTACACGACTTGTTTTTATTTATCGAATTGTGTAATGAATATTCGATAATGAGAAAAGAAATCTTTCAAAATAATTGTTGAAATATCAAACCTTGTAGGTACTTTGTTGTTCTCGGGAGTTCGTTCTACTTTTAACGGGCGCACTTGTCGAAGCGTGTTGAAGAATCAACAGACAAGCTTAAACAAGTTTGGAGTGTCATTCCCGCCCTAGACATTTGAAACAATTGGGGTGAGAGTGGATACTATTTATTTTTATTATTCATCCATTTTTTTATTGAAATATTCGAAAGTGAGTTTTCAATTTAATTGTGGAATTTTGTTCAATTACTATCTGCCGTCCAATATATTACAATAATAATCATTTTTCATCAAAATTTCGTTTCATATAACGAATTTTTTTGAATTTTTATGTCAGAATTTGTTGAAGTTGTCAGAGATGGAACTAGAAAGAATAATTTTGGGCCCCATCAAAGATTTCAGTCTCATTTACATGAAATTATCAATATTATTCCATCCAAGAGTTTTTAATAATCATTCAATTGATTTGTGGACTAATTCGTAAAACTAGGGATGATTTTTGCAACTTGACAACGTAGCTTTCCTGTTGAATTGTCACAATTCACTTTTCTTAATCAATGTCTGTAGTTTCAGAAAAAAGTTACTTCTTTAGGATGTTGCCTTTGCTTGATAACAAAATTTATAACTAATTTCAACAGAATTATTTATGGAAGTGAATGACACTTTTACACGTGATGTTTTCATTGCTTCCGTTGACAGTGTTACAAAATTAAACAAGAAATGGATGACGTATTAAAAATAATAATTTAATGTTATATTTCCTTTTGACAGTTTACAAAACCACGAAAGGTGTTTCTTCGCTATACAAATTGCATCTTCAGGCGTCACAATATTGATGCCTGTGAGAAAAGATGGTAGTCGGTTGGCGGGGAGTATTGTAGGTGAGACAGACTTCGAGTTGAGGCAAGTTTTATCTATCTGCGGGAATAAATAAACATGTATGTTTTTCTATGCGCAGAATTTTTTAAACAGATGCAGATAGGACTGATTTTGAATATTTATATTGACCATGTTCTGTTGGCGTAAACTAAATGAATATTTTCTTTACACCCTTGAAATAATGATTCTTCGACACGGTGTCAAAAATTTCAAAATTGATTAATTCACTTTCAATAAATGAAAAGTGTAAAATGGTTAATCTTCAATATAATTTTCTTTGAAAGAAGACCTCAAACTTGGATCGATAAATTTCTATTTTACAATGAAACCTTTTTTTATTTATCCAAACTATGAGAGAAATCAGCATGATAAAACCACGAATTTGTAGGATGGGCGGTTTTGATATACCGAGTTAGGTGTCTATATTTGGGAAAGTGAATATTGTCGTTTATTACTTTCATTACAAGCTTTAACAAAACTTCGCTTTAGTTTGACCTTGATTTCTGCCATTTTTTATGGAATGGACTAAAGTGTAATAGGATGGAAAGATAAAGTATTCTTATCTTCAATTGCAGACAATAATATCGATATTTATGTTTTTCTGTAAATTCATCCACACCTATCTTATCGTTTTCAGAAAAGTTGCCAATAAAGATAACCCATTGTAATTTATTATGCAATGGCGTTATAAATTGAAACGCAATCAATAAATGTGCCAAGATCATGGCGCTTTTAGTTTCTTTTCCATTTTATTGGACAATGCTAGGTAAAATGTGATTTGATGTGCCCCATTCTCAATGAAAGTATTGCATCTAGGATTCAGCTCGCAATTAAGTGATTTTTTGGTGATTTTTGGTTAGATCAACATCTCACAATTCTCTAGATATGAACTATCTTTCAGTTCTGTACTTGGCATTTCAATACATGAAATAATAAATTTACTTTTGAAACAAACCAAAAATTTACGAAACCGTTAACGCGATATAAAGAGCAAACACTTTTTTCTTGGCCAAATCCTCCACCAACACCACATTACCACAAACTGAAAACAAATTTTCCTTCAACTATCGGTTTTCTTCCGAATAACTTTATCATTTCCGACAGTAGTTACGTAACTGCCATTTTGAGATGAATTTTGTCTAAGTTCCAAAATGAAATTTCGACATTTTATTTGTTTACCTTGAGGTTTGCAGTGCCACCTTGCGGGACTGGTCCCTTAGAATTTGTCATGCTACATCTCACGTCGACAGTTGGAACATGGCTCCAGGAGTTTGAAAAAAAAAGAATAGTCATCTCACTTCATACAACGTAATTATTCTACACGTTATTCTGTATCAAAGTCGGAATTTCCGAGAGTCAAATGTGTGTATAAAAAAACAATTAGTATGGAACTTTTTCCCTCCATGATACGGGAGCTAAGTTGCAACTGTTGCGGGAAACTCCAGTCTTCTTGTTTTTCGCATTTATTGGCCTTGGCTATTAGGGTTAGCTATCAGGGTTTTTTATGACAATGATCGATGTTTGCTTTTAGCATTCGAATTAATAAACCTAGATGTCGCTCAATGAATAGATATTCTCTTATAGAAAGAGAATGAATTACATGTATTGTTCTGTAACTTTTAAGTATAAATTTTTTGTCTTTGAACGTTTTCAACAAAAGAATGTTTAAGATAATCTTCAGATGGGGAAACTCAGAATAAAAGTATACTCTTCGCAAATTGATTATAGATATAACAAACAATAATTGGTTGAATATATCTATGAATCGATTTTATTGTAAATCTGGATAAACAGAAAAATTGAAGTTCTCGCGGGTAACAGCTAGTTTTTAGATGTACTTCCAAGTAGAAAAAGAGATGAATTTTCTTTCGGTATAGCACCATAGACTACATACAAATGATTGGGGCAAAATCTGGCCAAGTAGGACTCTGATGTTTCGACTGAAAAATCAATTGAAGTGAGTTCTGGTGATTGAGGGTACTAGTTTTTGTATGGTATATTCCTAAACAAAATCAAGTAGGGTGAGGTGTGGAGACTGACGTGTCTGGTAACTAAAAAAAACCATTGCGATAACGTCTAGTATTAGAGCATCAGGAGGTCACTTCTGAGTGTGACGCTGCATTCATTTCATTAGGCTCTTTTTGTTCCACTCTTGCGCTTCTGTATTCGCGATGAAATACTATTATTACGGTTTAGCTTGAACAAACCGCATAGTGTATGCGGTTCGCCGGAAACTGCGGCGAACCAGGCGCCGATATATCGCTAAAAATATTTCTCGGAGTCGCGTTTTCAATTCTGCTCAGAGTAATTAATTAGCATTCATATCTATGTATAGTTCTCTGTACATATTTGTTCAAGATGTCGAAAGAGGTTTAAGTTCTTCGAATCCCGATTGTGACTATAAATTCAAGACTTGATTGTTTTTTATCTGTTCGGGGGTTAAGTCTCGTTTTTCTATTTGAATTTTTCAGCTGATGGGTTTTTATTAGTCTAGGAGGACTCTTGAAGCTGGACTTGGAATGATTCGTAATAAAAGAGTAAAACTTGAGGAAAGGTTCGTGTATGCTCCATCAAAAATCAATTTCAAGTTCACAAATGCAGAAATAAAAAATATTTCATTATTCTAAAATATCCCTTGCGGGAGTGTTGATTGAAATTGTCTATGGAGAAAATAGATTGAAATTGCACTAACGGAAGAAGAGCTCGCGGGGACCATTACCGAAAGGTGGCGGTGCAAAACTCAAGGAAAACAAAATTGATTCAATGAAATTTTGTATTTTGCCCAATATATTCGTTATTTTAGCATTTTTTTCCAAAAATCTATCGTGAAAATATTGTTGAGGGCAATAAATAATGTGTTTGTCGAACCCGAAACAATTTCTTTCTGGTTCACTGAGACATTGGGTGAGGCAGAGAATTTGGCACTCTATACCTACAAATATTTTGTTGAAATAATTGTGCCCCCACGATGTGAGATTAAATCTGGTATCTCCTACGAATAATCTGGAGGGCTGTAATTGTGTAATGCGTTATGTTTGGGCTCTGGTTACTACTATATTAGTGTTATGCTTGCAGATGTAGTCAGCTTAGTTGATACTCTATACTCTGCAACTTGCGGTATAATGAGCATCCAATATGGGAAATTTGGGAAATTTCCAAGGTGGAATAACTCCGATTTTCAACAAGTGAATTGGCCTATACTTGATGAAATTCCATAAGTAACATTTTATGGTAAGATTTTCATTGAACAGTTTATAAAACCACATCACGTGTTTCGGTATACAATAGCTTCCTCAGGCTTGTTCATACAATAAGTTACTTCCAATTCACAAATATTTTATATAAAACTGCGGCACGTGTTTCGCTATACAATA
>WOGL01000921.1:0-12713 GCA_015342145.1 Leptinotarsa rubiginosa
AATAATTAATAAATATTGTGAAATATTTTTAAAAACATGCTTTTACTAACTCTAATGTTCTCCTTTGCTTTGGTTTTATGTGTTATGAAAATCAAGAGGCTGATATGTTTCTTTGAGGATATTTATTACAACAGTTCATCAGATATGTATTCATATAGAGCATCTAAAACATACTGACTTTGCAGCGTTGTCAGACTGTCAAGTATCTACTCCTAGATACATTACCCTAACATTTATCAATTCATTACATTAAACAACTAATATGGTATAAAAGTTCCCAGTCATTTCGTTTCCACTCCATTTCCAACTTCTCAGAACTGAAAAACTCTGATATGGTGTTTTTTTGTTAAATCGATCATCAGGAGTATCTCAATCTTATAGGTGTACAAGCTCAATTTTCAAAGATATGATTTTTTTAAATTTCCACCCCCTCAGACGTTCTGAAATACTATAACGTGAAGTTTTTTCTGTCGAATAGATCATCATGGATAACATATCTCAAATTAATGCTTTATTCGACAGAAAAAACTTCACATCATAGTTGTCCAGACCTTCTGAAGGGGTAAAAATGGGGTGGAACGTTGAAAAATAGTATCTTCGAAAATTGAATGTGTATACCTACATGTCTCAATATTGTAAGTATACAAAGTCGATTTTTCACGTTACGATTTTTCAAAATATTTCCACCCTATTTTCACCCCTTCAGACAGTTTAATAAACTAGGACGGTTCTTTTTTTCACTAAATCAGTCAATATGCTTATCATATTGAAAAATGGTAGGTGTACAGAGTCGGTAAATGAAAAAATAATAATTCGATATTTTTTTCTCATTGTACTTTGTGGATGTGGATAACTTTACACCCGTTTTTGTTTAATACACAAATTAGTGAAAGAAACAAATTCATCAATTTCGTTATTATTGAAATTATTTTTCTCTATCGATTCCCTGAGGTATTGTAAGGTCTGTGGAATTGGGACGCTAGGAAATAAGGAACTAACATCGAAGGAAACCAAAATCTCACCTTCTTACAGAACGATGTTTTTTGTATGTTGTATGAACTCTGAGGAGCGAGCCATTTTGCTATTTGGTAGGTAGGAGATCCAATAGCTGACACGATGGGGCGCATTGATTTTCCCGGTTTGTGGATTTTTGGGAGGCAAAATAGTTTTGACACCGTTGGGTTGGGAACTTATAAGTTCCCCGTTTCAGTTGAGGGGTAAGTATGTTGTCNAGGCAATATAGTTTCGACACCATTGGGTTGGAAACTTGTAACTTTCGTTTCAGTTGAGGGGTAAGTATGTTGTCGCATTTCTTGAGGACGTCTTTTACTTCGGCAATCATCTTTGGTAACGGGTTCCTGAACAATTTCGCATACGGTCCGTTGGTGATGAGTTGACCCTTTCGTAGTAGTCCGATTTATCCAGAATTACTACTTTGTTACCTTTGTCGGCTTTGTTGTCTCTCAATGGTTTGATCGGAAACATTTAATAAACGACGATTGAAAGACAAAATAACGGTTTGTTGTTGGGAAAAAACTCCAGTAATATTAATTAAAAATGAAATAAAAAATTATAAAGATTTCAAACCAAGTTACTTCACGACGTTTCGATTGTTAGTATCCACAATCGTATTCGAAAATGATTGTGGTGGGTACTAATAATCGACACGTCGTGAAGTAACTTGGTTTGAAATCCATAAGATTTTTAAGTCCATTTTGGATTGTTTAATTAATTCAATTTTGTGCTTAGTTATTTTATTGTAATTTCATTTCAGGGTTTATTGCTTCATAAAATTGTAATTTTCAGCTATTCACTTTAATTTTTATTTTTCATTTGTTTTATCAGGGATTTCAAATCATATTGTTACATTTTTCTCGTGTGTTTACCAATAATTGACTACACTGAACAATAATCAAACTTAACTTTATTTCAAGTTAAATACAACAAATATACACTATTATTCGAATGTCTATCGCCTTACTAGATCGCTTCGCGTACCGCACTGTAATTTCCACTTGACAGTGTCGATGTGCTCGTGGATAGTGTTTACATATCGTAATCGAATGCGGTAGAGTATTCGCCGGAATTCCATCGCGCTCTTAGCTACGTCACAATTGGTTTATGGCTACCAGTGGCGGCCGGCGTTACTTTCTTTAGGGCATGATTTACAACAATATTATATCTTATCAGGAAATGGAAGCCAGAACTACTGAAGTTCATCATGGAACATTGTAAATCACTTTCAAACAAAAAAAAATTGATTCTTTTGCAGATTTTTGATAATTCTATTGTGGGACGGTAATCTGGTGGATCGACGTGGGTGATTTGTTTCACTCACTTAATCCACCGCTGTGTGAACCGATGGTTCGAACCACAACATCGGACGATATATTTTCACTTACTATCGTCCAACCCGTGTTAGGAATCATACGTTAAAAGGTAAGACCTCGGTAGTCTTCAGTTCGCACAAGTTTCGACTTTTGAGAGATATAGTTTGTAGGGGGGCGTCAGCTGGTTAACGGAAAAACAGATTTTAACATATTTTTATGAGGAGTATTGTAGTTTCATACAACATTGGCTTTCGGTTTTTAGGTTTCAATATCATTCCTCCAATTTTAGGAGCGGTAAAAGACTGGGCAATAAATGACAACCATAACCATTTTTCAATCTTTTCATTTACAATGTTCGAGAATTCTGTTTTTTTTTCCTCGTTATGCACAAGTGTTATGTAATGATTAAATCTAGAATTAATTTTGCTCCAAATTGTTTTATTTCATTACAATATCTGGCAACAACTATTCAGTGTACTCTATTTATTTTTTCGAATAGTTGACCAAATAGTGGGTCTAGAATATTGAAAAGGGATCTACTCATAGCATCAACTACTTATAGCTTCACAAAGAGTTTTATACGCTTGTATAAAAACGTACTTCCTGCCAATTATGGAGTGGATCATGTAGTCAATGGATTTCAAATGACCCCTTTCTGAAATATGGAAACCAGAAAAAAAGTTGTAAAATTAATTTCATTATAGTTTCTAGTATATTTTTGGCTTCATTATCAATTCCAAAGCTTAACTCTCATTATTAATCAGAAAAATGAAAATATGTTTTGGGAAGTTTCCAATCAGTGCCCCTCGAAAAGCGATAAAAAGCGATAATCGATATTATTTATGGAATATATAATATTTGCTTTTCATTCATTTCACTATTTACCATTCGTATTTGTTTTTCCCATTTTCATCGCATTCACTAAATAATTTTCAAATCCGAATAATCGTATCGATTAGACATTTGTATTTACCAACCTATAGATTTTCATCCGGTTTTTTGGGATTTTAAATTGGGATTCCGAATGAAACAATCAGCTTTGTTGAATGGAATGGCACTAGATGCAGATTGCATTCATTCCATGAAACAAAAATGTGATGGAAAATAACCATTTTAGACGCTTCAAACATGAATGAAAATAACATTTAAACAAACACTAGTCTGCTGACTAAATAAAAATTCGAAACTCATATTTCTGTCCAAAATAAATAAATGATTATTAGCAGATGGAAAGTATAATTTATTTTCGTCCTCTGTATTAAATTTGATTTCGATCGAGTAAATAAATAGTCAATGGATGGAAAGCTGTGAGTCTGTGTTTCCATATTCATTAATTTTATTTCCGACAAGGTGGTACTTTTGATGAGTTCCAATTAAAAGTTTCATGAAAACTGAAAAAATGCAAACGTTAATTCACGGAGAATACGAATAATGAAACAATTTTTGAAAAATTAGTTCTGGTTCTACATGATTTGAATAGTTGATAGTCAGGTCTTATTAAAGAATGTCATTCATTTTCTATGGAAAATAGGTACATTAGTTTGCTAAAAACCAAATTAATTTTCGAAATTTTGTGAATGCTTTTTTTTCAGCGATTTATTCATTTCAAGAGGTAGTAATGATGATAATCTAGTCTAGAGAAAGGCCTTTTGTCAACGACTAGATACATTCTCCGGCGCGCACAACGAATAATTGACTTTTATGGGCTTATTTTTGATATCGTGAGTTACATTTTTGCATATTGCAAGGCCCTGCAGCGAACTGAACGTCGCGTCGATTGGACGCTCCCGACTCTCATCCCTGTAATATCGGATCAAGATCAAGAGCTTCTCAGTTCTCCAACTAACAATTCTATTAACAAACCTAGGAGACTAGGCGATGTAGCAGGAAGTGACTCATCACCTCTTCAAAAGCAAGATATTTTATGAATCCGCCCTAAACCAAATTTTCGAACAGGTCAGCAAACGCTTATGTTCAAACGATGATTCACTCAAACCAGAGGCGAGAAAGCCCTGCTATAGCTAACACATATATTCTCTCATATGGGTAGGTTGATGCGGGCATCCAAGGCGGGAATCTTGCACCCTGAACATCCTATATCAATATCGACCAATCGCCTGAAATCTCTTCAGGACATTCCATAAGATGGTTCACAGAAACGTTATGGTTTTCAGCGTTTGGTAAAATCCCACTTATGCCAGCTGACCTGAAAAATCACTCACCAAATCAAGTATCGGCTTTGTTAAGAAGTTGGATTAATTTGGTCGAGTTTGAATAGATGTGAGCCACAATAAATCGTCACAGGTTGAAGTGGAGAGGCGAATAGATCCACTCACTTCACACCCATCTACATTTTTGTATTTTTGTAGGAATCTCTGATTTCATGGAAATTGAACTACAGCAGATGTTACTCGCTGATAATGTAGATTCGAATGAGCGTTCTATTGAAAACAAACAAACAAACTTTTCTGTATATATTATTTCACGAGGAGTTTTCCTCAAGTGACATTGAAAATATGCTTTTTGAAAGTATTAATAAGGAACTAAACTTCATGATGAGAAGTGAGTATAAAATACATTTTCCATGATCCAAACAAGAACTGTTCCCAAATAGTACTTGCTGACTGAAGACACTAACTTGATTAGTAAAATGCGCGTCTTGAAGAGCGTTGCAGTTTTAGCGTTTGGAAAGAGTACTTGTTTTGAATTTATTTTGCGCAAGAGGTTCCAGTTCCATCTTTAATTATCCACAATTGAACTGGTACATCAAACTATTGTACAATGTATTTCATACAAAATACAAATCACAGAAACCTAATCACTAATAATCACATCCAGGTGAACAGGTAGATTTTAAGAAAAAGAAGTCCTAATACAATAATTGCATTAAATTATAGATAATTAGATTTTCAAAAACTACACCTCAATGATTTGATCTCCACAAACTTTATTTGAAAATATATAACAACATGTTTAGCTAAAACATTAGCTTTTTTAAGAGATAAACCACTTGATTTATCACAACGATTTGATCTCCACAAACTTTATTTGAAAAATATATCACAACATGTTTCGCTAAAACATTAGCTTTTTCAAGTGATAAATCAAGTGAATATATTTTTCAAATAAAGTTTGTGGAGATCAAATCGTTGGGGTGTAGTTTTTGAAATTACTATGGTCATCAAGTAACCGCCGAATCAATCAAAAAAAGATAATTAGATTGTTTTCGTTTATTGATGCCCAGAGATTCCACCATGTCTAATTTGGGTCCTTTTTAAGAGATAATTGATAAATGACTCAAAAATGTTATTTTATCAATTCTGTTTTGTTGTTGTTTATGTAGTTATTGGCGGCTGTGACAGAATCAAAGTCGGGATAATGGTTAGGTTGAAAGTTGTTAGAAATACACAGATATATACAAACGTTTGTACGACGCTGTTTTGGTATTACTGAAGGAACGTGTGGTAAACCTTATTGAATTTCGCGGTAATATATATGTACTGGAACCACCATTCCTACCAATTGGAGATAATTACCCGAATACTGTTGAAAGTCTCAAGATATTAGGCAGAAACTATATTCTAGTAGAGAACTATGTAAGAGAACTGCTAAAATTAGTTTTGGGCAATTTCTCGAATAAAATCAAAATTAATCCTTTACGACAGAATTGAATGTCAATTGAGAGCTCTCGAAACTCTGAACGTGAATATAAAATCTTGTGCTCCAATGCTTTGCCTATTGGTTGAAACTAACTTTACCGAAAAACTGATTCGTGTGTGGCAATGATGTATGTGTTACCATGGGAATGTTTTCCTGTAAAATCAATTGGAAAAGTTGATGTCATTTTTCAAGAAAGAAGTTAATAATGAAAAAACATATCATGACCATTTCTGGTTTTGAAATCAACAAGAACGGAAAAAATCAACCTTCTGATAAAACGAGTTCACCTTCGCAAATGCATTAGTTGATATTAAATTTGAGAAAAAGTACATTTTCTGTGGCCACTTACACTTTAATGAGGATTGTCAAGAGGAACAGAAAAGAAAAATAATCGATCGCAAGAAAAAATTAGTGGGGACAGGATGCTGCTATATATATTCGAATATATTTTATATCCAAAAAATGTCGAGAATCAATGAAATGTTATATTCATTGAACTCTCATGTGCCAGAAATCTGATTCTGCAAAAACAACATACCACAGTGAAAACTACCCTTTCGGACAACATCTTGAAAAATTTGAAGGTTGAGTTAGTCGTTTCCCAGAACTTGTATAAGTATAATAGGAACTCCTATAGCTGATATACAGTATAGTCCAGAAAAAATATAAACAATGATTCGTGCATTGTTTGGAGGCACAACAACATATACTGTCTCTCATACCTACTACAGAAATCGGCTAAATATCTATTGAAATTACGGGTATAATTGTCCACTTTAGACTATTCAGTTATCTGAAATAATATTAATTGTATCAATTCATGTCCCTGGGTGGAGGAACACAATCAATTTGGTATCCAATTTTTGGACATTCAAAATGAACCACTCGATATTTTAGTAGAAGTGGATTATATGGGAAAATTATTCACTGGCAGACGTCAAGAAATTGATTATGGTTTAGTAACTTTTGAAACCTTTCTTTGAAGGACCCTATATATCTAAAAAAGTCAGTATCATTTTGCAACGAAACCAAAATAACATATATGTGGAACCTAGCCATGTTGCTGATTTCATCCCCAATTGACGAAAGAAATCAAAGAAGTAGTGAATGTAAGTAATTTCGTGAAGAAAGCCACTGGGTGGAGAGCTAATTCATTTTCAATATAATTCGTCAATTCATTGTCCAATTACTTGCTAATGGAGATTTGCTTAAAAAAGCAAGAATGGATTCACGAAAATAAATTGATTGTTGAAATCATTGAAATAGCAAAAATATATATGATATTGCAACTTTGTTTCTATCATTTGAAGGCAAGTGAGGTAAAAATGTTTTTTTTTTAATTATCGATATTCAATAACGTATATCTCGAAAACCGTTAAAAACTTGACAAATAAGTCCGTATAAAAACAATTTAATGGAAAATTTAATTACCTTAATAATAAATAATTTAATTTGCGGAGACATTTATTGTATCAAGTAATTACTCCTAACGAAAACATGAAGTAAAAATCTCTTTCCTTTTTTTATACACTCTACAAGTTCATTGATTGGACTAAAGACATACTGTATATCAGTAAAATAACATTTTCAGTTTAGAAACAAAAAAACAATAATTTTATGGTATGCCGTTTCCTTTTTGTTCGGAGTTATCATAAACGACGGACTAATTACTCCAATTTTATCAGTTGATTTTCTCAATTCACAAGACGAATACTTCCTACGAAAAATGGAAAGGGGAACGAAGACCGAGTACCGTTACGAGGACAACGAAGAGGCGAATAAAGAGGGAAGGCGGAGTATACCACACGAGAATTCAGATTGTTTGTCAAGTCTGCAGCAATGATGACAAAGTGTGGTCGGCCATGTTTCACGTCGGGGATCACTAACAGATACGGATAAAGCAGCCGCCCGAGGGGTTATAAATAAATGACGATTCTCGCCCGGTGGCAATCCTGTTCCCGTGCCGTCTTTTATCTCGCTCGCTCCCTTGTTTGCTTCATGCGTTCGCTAAGCGTCATCCCTCTGTCAGATCCTGCATGAAATTCAACCAGGGTCGAACTCCAAATGCTCTTTGGACCATAATAAACTAGAAACATATATTGGGGTTTGATAATTTTTGTCTAAAATCAATGATCAGTATATACATATAGACTATTTTTGCAATTAGTGATCTAAACTTTATAAACAACATTAAGATGTTCTCCACATTGCTTCACATTAAGCAATCTTTCGATTGTAACGAAGTTACTAGTTCTGATCATTAATTTGCTAGAAGTTCGATTCATTCTCTATTAGTGCTGCGTTTTAGTCAGAATATTGGAGTCCCGTTTATTTCTGGACTTGAATAGTATTTTTGGTAGAAAACATTCAGGAGAGTATCGTGTATTCAGTCTGCTTATAAACCATGCTCCGCGAACATTCACAACCCTAGTACGATGCTTATGACCGATATCCATACTTCGCTCAACAACCTAGGGATGCCGTTCTCAGCCCTGATAGAGCTGTGCATGGGAATATGAAAAGCAAGGCTTGATTTGATATACCATCTCGAGTCAGTGATGAACGTCAGACTTATTTTCCAACAGCAGACCAACGCCGCCCGAGCTGATCCCAATAGACTTGGACGATCTAAGGAAAGTAAATGTTGAACTTCAGTCTTATCTGACATACCGACCTGGTCACCACGCTGAGCCAGCAACAGTCCACCGAGACCGAAGCCGTCCGAGCCCAGCCAACTGTAGCTAGACAATCTGAGGGCAAACTACATAGGAGGTTGCAATGTGGCAGACAGTCCTATCGATCGACCAAATGAGCCACCCAGCAGGTAGCCGACCAAGGGACGCCGGAGAAATCTAAGAGGTATGAAGTATAATGGTAACAATTATTATCAACTATCTGTCTTCCGTCATCATAAGTCGAGGTTCGCATCACGATGCATCGGGAGTGTTTGCCTCTTAATAAATCGTAATCAATCGCGCGTACGTATTTCTGTATACTCACTATTTTTGGGATCATTTTCAGTGATTCCACTTGGTCCTTCCTGCTCAACTTTTCTTATTCTATTATTTAAGGGTCCTTGTCGGAGATTCCACTTAGGCACGCTAATCTTTCTTTCGCTACTTCTTCGTGACCTTTGTGATTCAACTGGTTCTGTGCTTTCTTTCGCCTGTAACCCGTGTAGTACTATCAAAACCGCTTACTCGTATGCTGGTTCGTTCTGTCGTTGTTGTTCTGCGAAAGTATGGTTTGCGTGTTTTACAAATATTTAGGTCCCTTTTGGGCAACTTATTTTATCTACTCTACTCTATGAAGCGTTTGTGAATGATTCCACTTGGACCTACACAGCTTTTCTTTACCCATTGGGGTCTTCTATCGGTGATTCCACTTGGGCCCGCTCAGTTTTCCATGCTCTATTATTTTGAACACCTTGTTGCTGATTCCACTTGGTCCTGCTGCTCTCACATGTAGCCCGCGTAGTACTAGCAAAGCCGTTTATTCGCGTACTATTCCATCCAGAAACCGAGTAACTCACGTTGGCGAAGGACAGACATTGCTTTGAAGTAAATTTCGTAGAGATTCTAACTCCTTGGCTTGCTGTAGCAATAGTGTTTGATTCAGCCCGTTTACTGCCCTTAGCAATGTTTTAGCTTGCTTAGACCCATTACCGTTTGTTGATTTAACTTCCTTGCACCCCCCTTCCGTCCCTATAAACAGTTAACCGAATGTTTAAAACCGATTAGTTCGGTTCTTAAAACAGTGAAATATTTTTGCAGCCGGTAAAAATAAATCTGTTTTTCCGTTAATCAGCTGTCGCCCCCATACGAACAACAACTCTCAGAAGTTGAGAAACTTGTGCGAGCTAAGGACTAACGAGGTCTTACCTTTTAACGTGTGATTCCTAACACGGTTGCAGAATCATCCCAGCTTCAACCAAATAAATTCTCTCGAGAAAAATATCTGGTCGAGGCAGGAATCGAACCCACGGTCTTCCGATCGTGAGTCGGGCGCACTATCTCCGCGACCAATTCCACAACAGGGTATACTTTCAGCAATGTTAAGTAAAATCTGACTTTCTGGCTACCGGCTATCACACAGACTCTTGGTTTCCGTGTCTCCACTGTAGCTGTAACCACAAACTTGCCTACATCAACCTCAAAGAAGTGCTCTTTAGAAACATGAGAAGATACTTTTAAAATATAGTTTTTTATTATCAAATAGATTGACCAAAAACTTTTCTTTTGATACTGGGTGAATCAAAATTCGAAAACAATTTTTTTTATTTTTTTTTTAAATAGAACATCCTATATTTTATTTAAGATTTGATTTTCCCGTGTAAAGTTCATTCTCAAATATGGAGTTTCATGAGTATATACCTAGCGGCTTGAGTGAGATATACCATAACAAACAAAATTAATTTCGAACACAATTTTATTGAAGAAGATTTTGAATGATTATGTTTATTCATTTTTGAAAAGTAATTTGACTAAAATTCTGAGAAATTCGATGTCTGAAAGTAGAATTCAAAAGCTCTGGCGTAAAATGAATCTATTGAAAATTCTTTCAAATATTTCATCTCCTCACGATGCTAACTTGGTTGCTGAGTGTTTTCGTATTATGTTATTATGTAAATTCCCCATTTGCGAAAATCTGGGGCCTCCTTATTCGGTATTATCAATCCTGAATAATACTAGAAAATTTGTTTGTAGATCATTGAGAATTTTAATTACTTTTAGGATGTTTTTTTGTGTTTAATTACAAAATGTGGTCCCTATGTGCACAAACGTCTTAGGTCAAGTCAAATCCAATGAAAATAATATATAGGAAATGAATTCTGAATTTTTTCCAAATCAATTGAAACACTACTCTCTTGGCAAAAGTATGGCAAGATAGCAAATTGAAAATAACAATTCGTTTTCTAATGGCTGAAACAATAATTCCAAACATATAAGGGGTAATTTTCGAAGTGGACCTGTTAATCGATATACCAAGTGGATGATCATGAAATAATTGTATTAGATATGTTCAATAACATTTTTATTCAATGACTATGAAAAGTAAATATTCATATTGAAGGTATGCCAAATGAATGATAACGTTTTCCTCGTTAATTATACTTTATATGTTGAGGGGGGAGGAGTAAGGAGTGACGGTGCCTCTCCAATACCTGTATAATTGTTACTTTTCTCCAAAATGTATTTTCTCTCACTCAGAGACCGCTTCTTTTACGAGTATAGTAGATCTCCTGGTGGTCTTTGTCACTCTAATTAAAATTTACCAAGGAATTACATTATCACATAACATTATCAGCACCGTAAAATTTTTTGAGTTATTCTGCAGATCATTTTTTACAAATTCAAAATATTCTTTTCGGATTCAGGCATTTTGATTACGCGATAGTTTCATTAATTAGTTGAAACAGAAAAGTTTAATTTCAGTATCTTCAGAGATTCTGAAAAACTTATGTATAAATTCATGTAAACAGTTGGAAGGACCTTTATAAACATTTATCGTTTACATTTATTTTATGTACTTGAGATTTTGCGGAACAGTAGGACATTTCCACAAATGATATCAATTCACGATTTTATTAATTTCTGAACTAGTTAGTCTAACAACTCTTAACTCGATATTCACTTTTTCTGAACTGTATTTTTAAAGAGTTTGTCTAGTATCTAGGAAAACAAACTTTGTGCGTGTAACATTACCAGTTAGAAGTACCATACGATTCGTTAGAAATAATTTGCCTGTTGATATGCATCACATTACTTCTCCATCTATGTATGGTTTCAAGTAATTTGTTGAGATGATATTTGACATTTTATGAAATTAATATAATATTTTCAAATAAATGTACAGTTCGTTAAATACGACCCTGTTTGCCACTTCCAGCGATTGCTTTGTTCGGATCATATTACCTAAAAGGGAATTTAATAACATTCCACAACACTGGGGCGTTTCTTGTTAGTTCACATGGCACCTCTTCTTAAGCACTTTATTATACGATCAATATATGAAAGAGATTTGTTGAAGACAGTATTGTGAAGATGGAGGGTCAGATTCATTTTTATCATACTTGGGTAACCTAAAAATTTGATCTTTCTATGACGTTAAGGTGAATGTTTAAATATCAAAATTATATAAATAATTTGACATCATATTTACAATCTTTTTGTTTAACGTACATATTGAGACGTTTTACATGTAAAGAAAGAGTCTGATTCGGAAGAAAAAAAAACACTACACTAGTGCTAGCACTACGAAGTCAGGCACTGTAAATACAGGAGAGAAGTCACAACGATTGTCAAAGCATTGCGGAAGGTTTAAATATGGGACGGACAATAAAGTAAGTACATACTAACTCGGGAGCGATACGTATCAATATTGTAGGAAACCTTGCAAAAGTATAAGACAGGCATCGAATGATGTAGTCTATCTATCCCCAGCCTCCAGAAAAATTAAGGAGGAGAGTGGAATACAGAGTTACAGACCTTCGTCGCCGATTTAAATGACGAGATCTAGTGAGTCTTGAGGCTATTTCAACATGCTATAGTTCGTTCAGTATTGTCTGAGAGTAAAAGAATTTCAAGAATGCAAACATGTCGCTACATTAAAGAAAGCAACATAGTCGTATTTCATCAGTTCGGACTTCCATTGTCTAATATAATATAAATTGATTTGAAATACCTAGAAAAATAAAATAAGTATGAAAAAGTTAACCGAAAA
>WOGL01000922.1:0-12705 GCA_015342145.1 Leptinotarsa rubiginosa
ATTGATTTATGCATACTGTGAAATTTTCAGGTTGATCCGTTGAATAGTTTGTCAGAAACGGCTAATTAACGCTCATCATGAAAAGCCCTGTATAGGACTAAACTGCAGTAACATTAGTTACGAATAAAAGTGGTGAAACAACAGAAAGTTTTATTTTCCATTATTTGTTTAAACTCAACTATTTATGGAAACTTATGAATTACTGAACTTGATTTATTCTTGAGAACCTCTCGAATCACCACCACCTATTTTAAACTGTAAATAATCAGTATTAATAAATAAACTAGAATATTTTGATAATATTGAGGATATTCACCTGAATCACTAGAAGAAACCTCATATTCAAACAAGTTGAAGTATAAAGTGCATCTGAAAGACCATCACCGTCTTTATATATGGCCTCCTGGAAAGATTTCACATTGAAAATTCACGAAACCATCTGCTGCATTGGAACCAGTAGTTTCATTATAATAAACACAGATAATTGACTTCTGTGACTGTGCGAGAAACTCGTTGAATAAAATGAAAACTATAGATGAACAAACAAATATGTTAAACATAGTTGAAGAAATGCTATTCTTTTGAATTATACCTGAACAGGGTGTAAAAATATATGCAGTGGTTGTGAAGGAAGTTTGATAACTGCTTGATTGCAGGCGTGTTCAGGAGCTAATGTGCTAATGCTAATGAAAAAAGTTATTAGATATAAATATTATTCCGAAAATTCATTACATCCAAGTTATAGGGTGTTGAACTTTTCTAAAAAAATATTTTTTGTGTTATCATCGTAAATAGCCTTCTTCATTTTTGGTGAAATTTGGAATGTTATTTTTCAGTAATTAGAGGATCACTTAGCATTAACTAGGTTTAAATTATTGAATCCAGTGGCAGGTAGGGAACTCAGTTATGACAAGAATATTACCTGTAAAATATATGCTACCTACGTTTATTGTAATACTAGCGAGCCGCCCGGCTCCGCACGGGTGCAATTCACCCACCGGAAATTTAAGGGCATGGAGAAATAGTGATGATAAGGTAACTTCATTTCATGAACGCGTCTTTTCCCCCGCGGCTGGCGCCCCAGTTGGAATATTTAAAAATTCTTTCTTATTGCACATCTACAACATAAAACAAACCTACATACAAAATTTTAGCTTCCGAAAATATAGCGGTACGGAGAAACAGTGATGAAAAGTAAATTTTCATATTTGAAAATCCTTTCTCAGTGCCCATATAAGACCCATATAAGAAGCACCTATATACCAAATTTCAGTTTCCTAGGACTTACCAGTACGGAAAAACAAATGAATGAGTGTTAAGTGAGTGAGTTTCGCATTTATAAGTATAGATTCAATTTTGTATGGAGTAAATCATCTAAAAATAAAACTTTTCCATCCCTTGATTTATTTTCCTGGCTTGCTATTTTTTCCAGAAAAAGAAATGAAAACGAAAAGCGGATAAAAACAACTATGCATCAAAAAAGCAACAATTGATTATTTTCGATGTTTGCTTTTTGTCAAATGAATGAATCTCAATTGCTAATCAAAAAAAAAACCTGGAGTTGGTAAATCGTTGAACTTTGAGAGGTGATATATTCTGTGTCCAAGATAAGGACGACCATTATGGGAAAACTGGAAACCGTAAGAAATGCAAAGTCGGTAAAATAGAAAGAGTTATTGAAATAAGTGAAGTTGTTGATAAAAATGATTCCTAACGAGTGATTCTTATTCCCGGTCCATATAACGAGTAAAATGAGCTCTAAAATGGGCAGACAGTAAAGTGTCAACTGGAGTAGATACAGTAATTCATGTTTCGAATAAAAACTGACACAGATGAGATTATTTGAACCAACGGCATTCAGATCTGATGTAAGGTAGCTCAGTGGAATCATGACACTCAGCTTGAAAAAAATGATGAATTAGAGTTATACTCATTTTGCTCTTCAACTATTACCATGTTATTAAGAAACATTTTGTATGACAATACGTTTTTATTACTACTTTACAAAAAATATAATTATATCATATAATGACAAAGTAATCATGAATTATTAGAGGGAACCTTTTTCGGAATTCCTACGCTGTGAAAACATAAAAAATAACAATCTAAATTCAACTCATATGAAAGTGCATAATTGTACAGAATCCAATAACACATTGTTTTGAAACCAAAATCTAATCTACTGATCACATTTCTATTCTCTACTTTTCATCTACTACTACTACTTTCCAGTTTCATTTGCTTCTGCACCAACCGGGGGATTAGCTGCTATAAAATCTAGTGATCTCTGGATTGCTGGTGGAACTGGGGGTGCAGTTGGTAAGTGTTCTCCTTCAGGTTGGAATCCATTTTCATTGGCTGTATATGTCAGTTTGATAGGAGTTCCATCATTTGCTGTATATTGGAAAGATCCAGATACCTCTTGGGTACCTTCCTCTTCTGTGTCTGACTTTTTCAAATGACCTTCTTCTTGAGCTGATATTCCGTTCGCCGTATCATAGCTGAAATGAAATAGTTGAAATTATTTCATCCATTTTTCCTCAGTATCAAATGATGATACTAAGATAATACACAGAGTAAATGATTTATTTTATATTCAATACAGATTATTTCATTTTTTTAGCACAGCTAACACATCTACGTTCGCTGATGACAAATCTGTACGTAATACAAACTTTCAATGACAACTATCTTTAGAACCGAAAATAAAAAATGAAATTAGCCCTTTCTTTATGTTAATTACGTTTGCCAATATTAAAATAAATTTTTATTGCATGAAATACATGATACAATAAAACTCGGGGTACAAAATATACCCGTCTAGTATTTTTCACTTCATGAGCAATATTGGCATATTAATTTACCATAATTAAAGTTGTTTTTTAGCATTTATTTTGTTCAGATATATTGAATGAATTTCTTAATTAGTATATGAAGAATAGATAACTTTAAAAAAAAGAAGAAGAGATCTATAAATAATGAATACTTTTGGAAAAGATAATGAATTCATTTTTGAAAATTCTTCCATATTTTTCCAAGATAGGTAATGAAATTGAACTATCAAAAGTTTAAAGAAAAATTCATTTGGTAAAAATCAATATCGTCATACAAAACTTTCAGCTTTTATGAAAATTGGCCTTTGAAAGTGGATTTTAAGCATCGGACCTGGAAGGTTGTAATTTTCCATGAAAACGAAGCAGTTGATTAAAACAGGTCGAAGACATGAATGTATAGAAATTATTTTAGAGGCCACATAAGATGTTTATTATAAAGATATCGAATCATATGAAAATATCTAGGGTAAATTTTATATTTATTTTGTGCCAGTTATTGATCCTCGAAAAAGGCCAAACTTTTATAGATGTTATATCATAGGCAAAGTTGTGGAAGTTATTAAATGATCAGTGGCTGGAAAATTTACTTCAGTTCCACTTTTGCTTTTTGAATCATATGACAATGTACCTCCATTGATATGATCCATCCTCATTAACTGCTACGTTTTCATATTTCACTATAGCGATCGGCTCATTAGGATTTTGTTGTTGAAGAGGCTGCTCTTCAGCAAATGAGATGGTGACGATTGCCAGTAAACCAAGTACCTGAAAAAATAATAAGACCATGCGGGTAGAGAATGCTATTTCATTTCATAAAATATCAAGGGTAATATGAGTTAGAACAAACACTGTTTTTATTCAGTTTCAGAAAATAAATAATTAATTTTGTCTCAATTTCTCGTTTCTAATAATGAATATGATCAACTAGTGAATTGACTTATTCAATATTGAATAAAAAATGAAAGGTAATATAAAATTCCGAATTCGCATTACACTCTGATATGTATGACGAACTTGGGCTGCGATATAACGAAGTTGAGAGTATGAACGATAACTGGGCAGTGTCATTCTGCTGTATACTCGTAGGTACACTACCATTCAATTAACCTATATAGAAAATAACCAACAAATGCACGCAATTAAATGCAAATAAATTATGCATTTACGACTTCATTCTGTCTCGAAAGGAATATAATAACTATATAATAAAAGAGATACATCAAGTGCAGCTTTTGGTTTATTTTATGATGAAGTGATAATCGAAGGTATTGCAACATTAGACTATGATTTTTAAAAAGGAATAACGACAATAATTAGAAAATGTCAGAACAGCACACTCAACACGAAAACTTCACATTTTCTTCTTAACACATGCATATATTTTTTCGAATAATGTGATTTGATATTCTCACGTTCAATGAGCTTGCCCTCACTGTATTCAGTAGGATTTTTGTTTTTCAATTACTAATAGTAGTTGAGTCAAAGAAGGTGGGGGTTGAGCTCAATTTTAATTGCCAAGACTCCTGGCCAGAAAAACTCAATAGTCAACTAAAGATGCGCGAGCGAGGCTAATTTTTCTTTCTTAATATGATCTTGACTTTCTGTTTCCTTGTCAACAACGTATTCTAGGAGGAAAACTACATAGGATGTACACACGTTGGATAGCATGATTAGTTCCTCCTACTCATTTAATCAACCGCCATGTGAACAAGTAGAGGCGCCGACATCTCCTACGAAGACGCCATCTATGGGATTGACAGAAGACTCAGTCCACGAATATCAGAAAAAAACGACATCGACCGCCAAACGATATTTGTCCTCTGTCTTTTATTGCGAAACAACTAGATGAAACCAGATCATAAACACGAATCATTCACAATTCACTGTTTCGATCCACCACAAGCCTCATCAGTGATGTTAGGCTGGGCTTTAATTTCATCTAACTGAATGGTAGCGATAGCTGTAGTGAAAGGCAGAGGATGGATCTCGTTCGGCGGGCATTGTCGTAGCTTGGTTTTGCAACTGACGGCCTTGGGTTTATCTTTGATATTCATGATATCCTTCTGTTGATCCTTCAGATAGCATCTTCGCAATGGAAGATCTGATCGCCTCTACCTACTCAGGCTAATCAAGATGTTGAGCAGTATTAGTTCAGTCTATCACCACTGATGATACCTATGGTAGGCAGAGAAAGCGTTGTCTGGTTTGGATGAAAACTTTGTTTGTGTGCTCTGGTTTGATCTAGTTGCCTTGCAGTAAAAGCTGTAGTAAAAAAACAAATCTCTTTCGACGGTCGATGTCAAACCTTGGCTTTGTCACTGTCCACCTTCAGAAACCTCGTTTTTTTGGTTACTCGCGCATTGTTTTCTGTCGATCCCCTAAATTGCATCATCACCTCTACTTGCACTTCAGGGACAGTTGAGTCCAGCAATGGACTTGGTTTAGCCTAGCACCACCGACGAGACCTATTGTGGATCGAACAGCGCTGAATCATGAATTGATTCATTGGTTTGAATTGGTTTGATTATGGGCTCTGGTTTCATCTAGTTGCCTTATACTGAAAGCTAAAATGAAGAACAACACTAATACATTTTAGAGTTGAACGTCATCTTTCAGCTTTCGCGAGAAAAATTGCTAAATACTTCTCGGATACTATTCTAGTCATCTTATGAATGAGTAATATGAATTTATGTTACTTGTAAAACAATCCGATATTGATATATAACTTACAAAATAATTTCTGAAACATTCCAAAATGTATGATATAAATTTGTAAACAGACTCATTATTACCAATAAGTGAATGTTCAAAGTTTATTGGGATACTCTGAAGTGAGTTTTCAATAACTTTTTTATTGAAATTTTAATAGTGGTACTTTACTTGCAGATTTATAAAAAACTAAAAATACCAATTACCCAGGAACGGCTGGTCCGATTTTTGAAAATAAATAAGTATTGAATAATAAATTGGAAAATCTACCACACACACTGCTATATTTCCAACGAAAAGTACTGGAAATGATATCTCTTTATGTAAATATCGTTCGACCTTGATATCTGGTCTGGTTAAAAAGGAAGAGTCGTTTTTACGTCCTTGTTCCTTTTTCATAATCTGAAAGAGTACTATTGGTCGCGACTTTCAGCATGTGGACGATAATAACTCAGAGAAAAAAGTAATATGGTAATATCTCAATATCCACTCTATGTAGCAATATTTCGCAAATCTTGTCAAATCCTCATTAATTTGGTTCACTTAATCATGTAATGCACTGTTTGGAACCTGATTAACGAAAAAACAGATTTTAAACAGATTTTTAAACAGATTTTTGGTTCAGTATTAAATATTACTGGAGTTTTATCCCAACACCAAACCGTTATTTTTATCTCGACAATTATTTCAATCACCAAGTGATTATCTTCAGTTCAAACTGAAGATGATCATTTGGTGATTGAAACACGTGTTAAAGTGTTAAAAATAACGATTTGGTGTTGGGATAAAACTTCAGTAATATTCACTTATTATCTTCCTCTCACTGAAGTGATCAATGATGACAAGGCTTTGTGAAGTATTATAGAAACATAGTCGGTGCAAGTATTAGACCGTGCGGTATGCCAGCGTTGTGAAATAACCTGAAGGTGCATTTTATGTTGATACTGACGGTTCTTTCAGTTGCAGAGCTCTACTCAAATTTCTGGGAAATTTTCAATGAATATATTCTTGCTATAAAATAATCTTTACGACTGGTAGGCTTGCAACTGTTTGAAAATATGAATCTTGTTTTCCCTTTAGTCCAATTGAAAATCAATATTGAATTGAAGGTTGAGCATATTTTTACATTTGTGATGCACTGTTTGGAACCTTTCATGTGATAATGAATACTACTGGAGTTTTATCCCAACACCAACCCGTCATTTTTAAAACCTTGACATGTATTCAATCACCAAGTGATAATCTTCAGGAGGAATATTAAAGTTTAATCTTGGTAATTGAAATACGCGTCGAGGTGTTGCAAATAACGATTTGGTGTTGGGATAAAACTCCAGTGATATTCATATTTTCATAACCGATGAATTATTTATTGCAATTTGATACACCTCTGATGATTCAGTGTACATGAACTACCAGCACTAACAGAATGAAAAAAAAAACGGACTGTGCAATAATACTCTGCAGTAGGGAACCCTTTATTCATTATAACGGTGTTCCAAATGAATCGTTTGAATGATGAGACCAGATTTTCAACACTCTTTTGAATATTGTCATATGGACATTAAATTTTAGGGAAATTTATTTTCATAAACTCTGGAGGTTTGGATTTGACTAAAATATCAATCTCAATTTTTTTTGAATGAAGGTTTTTGGCTTTCTACTACTCCATCTTGATACAAAAAAGGGAATCTTCCATAGAAAGGAAGGAAGCAATCAATTTTAAAAGAAATAACTCTATACATAGATGTGTAGATCAGACACAAACTGGAAGAAAAAACCCTCTGAAACAGCTACTTTCATATAAACATTAAATTACACGATAGAAAAATTCTTTCGAAACAACTACTTTTATGTGAACACTGAATTATACTACAAAAAACACTTTTTTCTACTCAGTTTGTATGATCTATACATCTATGTATAGAGTTACTTCTTTTAAAATCGATGAGTAGTAGAAACCCAAAAACTTTCTTTCCCAAAAGCTAGTCACTCCTAAAAATATAACCCTTTCAATTTAACCATCGTTAAGTTTTGAATTATATCAGACTTGTTGATTATTATATAAACAAATGCAGCTTTTGGTTTATTTCAGGATAAGGCGATATTGCAACATTAGACTGTGACTTTTAGGAAGGAATAACAACAATAATTAGGAAGGGTCAGAACAGCACATTCAACACGAAAACTTCACATTTTCTTCTTAATACATGCATATATTTTTTCGAATAATGTGATTTGACATTCTCAAATTCAATGTGCTTGCCCTCACTGTATCAAGATGGAGTAGTAGAAACCCAAAAACTTTCTTTCCCAAAAGCTAGTCACTCCTAAAAATATAACCCTTTCAATGTAATCATCGTCAGGTTTTGAATTATATCAGACTTGTTGATTATTGTATAAACAACTACGTTAATTCTGTATAAAATTTCATTAATTCATTTCTTGTTTTCAATCAGAATATTTTGTTTCCTATCTAAGAGCGGTTCAGGATAGAGATGTTGATAGATTCCTTCATTGGCTGTGTTTTATACAGAGCATGTATTAATGAACAGTCTTTGGTCAAAAAGATTCACCATTGATTATAAAATATATTGCAAGTACAATATTGCGAATGACCAATGAGTGTTAGAAGTTAGATACGAAACTTTCGACTATGACAATTGAAAATATCCTTTTTCAAAAATCCCCAATTTTGAGTGTATTCATCATTACATTTTTCAATTGAACTAGAGATGGGTTATGGAATACTGTACTTTGAAAAATTGAAACACAATATTTCTAAGTGCTCCTCATAGTGCTCACTTGTATTTCACATCAAGTTCAAAATGCTTTCCAAGCATTGATACCTTCTTCATTTTCAAATATAATTGATTTAAATCACCAAAAAACTCACCAGATTCATTATCAACACTTGTTGGTAACTACTAAAATGCATTTCTAGATCCAAAGTATTTATACGATCAATTACAAAATATTCCCCACTGAAGTTGAAGAGCTCAAATATTGTATTTTTCATGGAAGGAATTGTTGTCAAAAGTCGTTAAAAATATCAACAAATAGAACGTAATACCAGAGAGGTAGTGAAGGCAACACTTTCATTCATTATTTATTATTGATTTATGAATTAGTACTAATTACTTAAGTAAACAAGATTTGTGCATCTTCGCATAATGATTGACACGAATTATGTCATTACCACGAATGGTTTTCGAAGATTTTAATGAAGTGCAGGTTCGTCTGATTTCTGTTTGGTGACGAATTATTTCGTAATTTTCATTATTGAGAAAATTATTACTTTTTGGTCCACTTTGAGATGGATAAACTCAATGCTGTCAAATGAAGTAGTTGGTGAATTCCTATTATTGAAAAATATCTGATGGGTCAAATGAAAATTTATAACTCCCATTTTTTATATTTGAGAACGAACAAGATTATTTGCATATCACACAATTCATTTAACTTACTCCTGAGAATTTGTCGGTCTCTTCACGAGAGCATTCCTAGCCAGACCTACAGAATTTTCGTCATAACACTGTTATCAATTAATGTTCTTGTTCTTGAAATGTGACAATAAATTACTTTTTGATGTGGAGAAAAATCGAGTATAGACATCTACATGCAAGCTGTTGTCCAGTCGAGAAAATCATGGCTGCTGTATACAACTGAGAATCACTTCGACTTCGATGTGTTACTTTATGAGAATTTCTGTCAATTCTTTGACCTCTGACACCATATTTTAGATTCTGCTTCTGGCAAAGCGTATACGCTCCTCACTTTAGACTCAATTCTGGAGAAAATCTGATTTGTTAAATTCCGTCACATACACCTCTGTCAAAAACTTATATCTGATGAACTCAATCTTGATGTTGTCAGTGGCATTTTTATAGGCAGCCCCTGAAAGTGAAAAACTTTCCACTAATGATCTTGCTGGAGATCCCGGTTCCATGAAATTTATCATCTTAATTAATGTCTTTGTCTTCGTCTATTTTTGTTTGATATCCTCATTGGATTTATTCAAATCTAGTTTGTTTCAGGATCCTTCGTTTCACTTCTGACACGGTTTCTGTGTAATTACTATTAGTATTCTCTTGCCTTGATGAATTCATCAAAAACGTGTATTGACAAACTGAATCTGACAGTTATTTGCAACTGAATCTAACTACAAAGTATCTTGAGAAAAAAGTTACTTTTGGGAAAACAGCTTTTGGCTTTCCACTTCTCCATCATCGATCTAAATTGTGGAAACTTCCAAAAAGGAAAAAATAACCACAGTTGAGCAGATTTGTCTCTACCGGTGACATGAAGTCGTAATATTATGAAAAACGAGTGTCTTGTCTCGAAACTTTGAAGTACACTATAGAGGATACTTGTGTTTCATGTAAGTCACATTTTATATCAATACTCTTTCATATATCACATTGGGTAGCGTTCCTATGAATTATATCTGTTTTAACCCCATAACGAATGTTTGTAGCACAAACTGAATGGGAGAAAGTGATGTTTGTGTAATTTAATTTTCATACGAAAGTAGTTGTTTCTGAAATATTCCTTTCGTGTGATTAAATGTATGTGGAAGTAGTTGTTTCGAAAGTTTTTTTTCCAGTTTGTATCTGAAAGGAACTTCTGTACATGCACATCTTTGTGAAGTGTTTTTATTGAGATTATTTTTTCCATTCTTAATTTGGAAGTTTCCTAAAAATATTCTATTTCCAAAACTTCTATCTACAACTAGATTTTTTTCACTAACTCGCCTGACATTGCAAGGGTTGCAGACGACATTTGTCTACATGTTTTCTGTCATAGAGTCTCATCAGCTTGTTAGTAATGAATGGCTTTTGAGGAAATTTACTTTGAAGAAAGTATGTTCACCAGTATCAATTTTAATTCAAAATAGGTAAGTTCCTACTTGAAGACAACATGAAACAAAATCAATGCAATTGCAACCTTTCTTTATCAAGCGTTCTGTATAGGTATGTGAGGCCACTTGAAATTATTTGGTCGCGCAATATTTTTGCGATAAATCCTAAAATGTTCATTGAATTTCAATGGTGAAATTAAAATGCACGTGAGTGCCTAATTCATTCAGTTTGATGAAAATTTATATCTGAATTTCCAGTTATTTCATTGAATGTGACAATTTGTCAAACGGTAAAGTCAGCGTTTTCGATGGAAGTTCTATGTCTTCGCACAGGTTGCCCCTTCGCCCCCCAATGCCCCCCGGGGTTGAGTGCTATGAGATATAATCTTCCCCACACGGTTACTGTGTCCAGAAGCTAGAATCTCGTCCATCCACCCTCACTCATCTCTGAGTGGACCTCAACCTGCTGATGGGCACTATAGCAAGATTGACTTCTGACCTGCGGTCGAAAGTCAGCCTTCAGGTGCTTTTACTTTCGTGATCTATTGAATTTATTTGTCGTGATTTTACTAAATACAATGTATGCATGGGAGTCCCCTTAACCTCACTGGAGACAAGTGTCTTTTGGTCGCGAACTATGTTTGTGTGTATGTATCTGTAAGAAAGTGTGTATTAGTAATCTGTATATAAGTTTTAATACTTACCGGAGCTGCCTGACAGCGGCTCTCGAAGATGGTCGTTGGTTCTGCTTCGTGGGCCTCATGTGATTATCCCTTTCGCGAAATCTGGGGTCGTCCCTATTGAACGATTCATGTAGGTCACGCAGCGCTGGACTGGCGTGTGTTCTTATTCTTTCGAATACGTCCAGGTCCCGGTAGATGAATCTGTTAGGCATGTATCTTGGAGCATTAACAACAGCTTGTAAGCAAGCGTTCATGAACGTCTGGATACTGCGTCTTGATGTTGCTGCGTCTTGGCCCCAGGAAGTGGAGGCGTACAGAATAATGGGAATTAGTACGGTCTTGACGAGAAGCAGTTTCTCATGCAGACCCATGTTACTCCTGCGGCCTACGATTGGGTATAGGTTTTGTCGAACGGCTTTCGCCAGCCTTCGTCTCTGTCGTATGCGGGACTTGAACGTCAGTCTCCTGTCGAGGGTGACTCTCAGGTATCTTGCTTCGTTGGTCCACGGAACCTCTTGTCCGTTGAAGATAACGTTTCCTTCCGGGTGTACCAGCCTCCGGATGAACAGTATCGCCTGATTCTTATCAGGGTTTATACTGATTTTTCAAAGGTTAGCCCATTTCTCTAACAGGACCGCTTGCTGTTGCGAATATCTGGTGAATTGCGCGTGGCTGGTGGATCTCGCCAGTAGACCTGAGTCTTTCGCGTAGAGTGCCAACTTGTTGGAGTTGTTCTCTGGCTTGGGCACGTCTGCTGTATATACAGAGAAGAGGTGTGGGGAAAGAACTGCACCTTGTGGGACTCCTGTTCCCTGAAGTCGCATGGTAGAGAGTTCGTGTCCTACTCTGCAACGGCATCGTCGGTCTGCTAGAAAAGATTCGATTAGTCTTACCATTTGTTTCGAGTAGCCAAAATTACTCATTTTGGCGTATTCGATGGGAGTTCTCTGTCTTCGCACAGGTTGCCCCTTCGCCTAGACTTTGCACGGAAAACATCCCCATATTTCAACCAATTTACACAAAACATCAATGAATCATACGCATAAACCAACGGTCAGCAACAGGCGGACTGCGGTCCGTTTGCGGACCGCGAAAAGTCGAACTTCGGACCGCCAAGTATACTAAGTATAAAGTATTATGTAGATAAGGCATACAATACCTTTATTGAATGACAAAATATTTAACTTAATACTTATTTTATTTTGAGTTTCCTAGCTAATCTGTTTTACAAGTACCTACAACTGATCCCATCTAGCCTGGCTAATTAAAGAACAAGTAACCTCCTTCTTGCGAAACTAAGATACACAGAAAGCCAGAAAGCACTTTGAGTTCATAACAAAAAAGTGCAATATGCTGGTTGTGGCTTTCCTTAAAAGATATTTTGAAATATTTAAATGCACTAAACACAGAGTTGAAAGAAAATGTTGAATTAATATGTGATCTGATAAAAAGCGTGTCTGGTTTTCGTCGCAAGCTGGATAATTTTGAAAACGATATTGCAAACCAAAATTCATTCATTTTCCGACAATTGTTGAATATAAAAAGAACTCTGAAGAAGACATTGTGCAGTTATTGAGAAAGTTTTAACCGATCTTAGGAACGATGTAGCGGCAGAATGGAC
>WOGL01000923.1:0-12703 GCA_015342145.1 Leptinotarsa rubiginosa
TTCCAAATAATTTTGGAAAGTTGTGAAATATCCGGGAATAGTATGTAATAGTAACAGTCAAAACATTTCAGGTCACTGTGTAATATTCGAAACCTTTTTTGAATGAACAGGGCTAATCAGTAGTAGAGCTATATAAATAAGATCCATCCACCACTTATAATTTATAGTTTATCCTTTCATTTCAACTGCCACACAATCTCGTATCAACTCTCTTCATTTTCATCAAAAGTATCAGAGCCGTATTGATACAATTCTCTAAATCGTTAAAAGACAGTTGATTGCAGACTAATGACTATGTTTTTCAATAACAGATGGAATTCCAGAAATCGAAGAAACCGTTCAAAAGAAAGCCAACTGTACGTCGCACCAGTCGGCTGCCGATCGGGCCAAGTACCTTTTTTAATGTCCGCGTCAATGCGCAATAATTTATTTCGAAAAGGTCCCCATCAAACGGCCACCTTTTTCAATTATATTCCTAATATAGCACATTCTGCTTGGGTGCGCAAATCCAAAAACAGTTCTCTCTCGATTCATAAGGGAACACATGTCCTTTTTTGTGTTCGCCTGTTCCGGCATCACAAATAATATGTTGTATGAAATTTGAGTGTGTTTATGTATTTTCTTCGGAACGTGTCCCTTATATTGAAGATGTTTTACAAGGTGATTTATTGGTTTTTGCTGAGGCCGTTATGACAATTGGATAATATATTTTCTAGAAAATATATTTTATTTATAAAATGAAGGATTCAGTATCTCATTTCTGACGATGTTATGAACTGTAAATATGTAATTTACTTTTTTAGTTGAAGAACTTTTTGTTACAGAAAATGTATTTTTCATTCGTGTTTTCTAAAGAATGAACATTTTTGCCAAGAGACTAGATGATCTTCGTAATAATAATGTATATGTCAATAGGAAAAGAAATGTTGAGAAATGATATGGCATTCCTAGATAATTTACCAGGAATTTATTTTTCAACTGCCTAGTCAAAAGTTGCTGCAGAGAGTTTCGAAAAATGACTAATATAATTACAAATTGTTACCGAGAACAACCTATGGTCTGAAGGTAAGGCTTTATTTATTAATATGGTTAAATATGAGATAGTAATCTTCATTACAAGGTTGTATAACTTTTTTTTCATGTCATGCTCCAAAAGTTTTCTACTTTGCTTGCACTATATTATAGATACATAATAATACACAATGAGATGACCCCAGTAATGTAAAGAAAACCCATATTGTGAGTGGCGAGTTAACTAGTGGTATAAGTGTTTCCAGGAGGGCCGTGAAGACTTTGAAGATGCCGAAAGCGGAAAAAGTGAAAAAATGGTTTTGAACAATAGCGGAGTCACAATCAGAGAAGTCGCTGACGACTTGCGTGAAGCAATCCGATGAAAACGCACGGATTTGTGAAAAATCAATTAATGGCTTTGCACCTACTCACACTTCATTGCTGGTTCATGAATTTTTGACCAAAAAATACTGTAACGATGCCCCAGCCTCCATATTCAGCAGACATGACTCCTTGTGACTTTCTCCTATTTCCAAAAATGAAGAGAACCTTATAGGGGGTCGTTTTACAAGATGACAGTAAAAGCGCAATGCTGAAAAATTTGAAGGCTATTCCAAAGATCGAGTTTGAGAAGTGATTTGAGGATTGGAAGAAGTGCTGATGGGGTCTATTTTGAAGGCAACAACAATAATGTAGACGAGTTCTGTAGTTTCATCAGTTGAACTGGTGAAACAGATTTAAATTTATAAATCTAATAAAATGTATAGTGTGAAAATTGTGCAATTATCATCATGGATAGTGTTACTAATTTTCATCAATTAACGCGGGTCAATATATTCATAATAAATATTGTTTTTCAAAAAAAGTTCCGTTATAGATACCTCGTATTTCAATTTAGATATACATTTTTTATCACCGACAAGTGTAAGAAACCTGTGATTAAAAATGTCTCAATTATTAATAATTCATGACTTTTCTCCGCATGTTACATAAACTGACAAATCTGTCACACAAAAGAGGCAAGCAGAATGTCCACTGTAATTTTTTATTCATTTTCGTTCCGCATGTACTCACTATATTTATTGAATTCTTTGTTGAACATTTCTTCCGATATTTTCGATGATGTACTTATCTTATTCTTGTTCAGAATGTTCATATAGGTTGAAAAAATTCATATCTTCAGGATATAAATCAGCAAGGAACCCAGAAATTACATTTCAAAAGTAACTTTCATGATATATTTGATAGTTTGAAAGAGAATTCATTACACTAAACTATGTCTTAGTCAAACAGAACTTTAGACGTTTATAAATATACAAAATTATAGCATTAGTATATATGAAATCGTTAATGCATTGATATCCGTGTTATAAAACTTTTTCATTATATACAATTTATGTACATACAAATATTTGAATTTATTATGAATGTTCATTGATAAATTAACATTTTTGAATAGATTTTTTATTTTTATTTATTATTTTCATTATCGGATACATCAGTAGATAATTATTGTGGTTGACTGTAAGACCAAGATATAAGGCTTAGGGTATAAGAAATAAGATACATATGTTTTCGAATGAAAATCAGAAAGATATCCAGAGAAAACTGCATCAATTGTTGTTCCATGTCTTGTGGTAGATTCATTTCGGTTATTATTATTTGTAGTTTTATTTTATCTTGTAGAAAGTTTACCAAGAGTTGTCCATTTTCGGATGCGAAATTAACATTGAAATACCCTGCTAAAATTAGTGACCACGTATGATAGTTTTCTTGATTCAGAGCCTACTCGACCGTAAATGTCCGCTCGCACCACTTTCTTTTGCCCCCACAGTAATATACGAAACATAACTCTCTCTCTTTCTATCTTCACTAACTTATACCTCCCTCTCAACTTCCGTTCGCCTTGCCCGATCACACTTTTCGTAACGTTCGCGTCACGCATTCACCAACTTACTTCCCAAGTCAAGCACGTGTAAAGAACTTTTACTTCAAAAAATCAAGAAACACTAAAATGTGTTTCAGGCAATTTTTAGCCAATTTCAGCCCTTCTCAATTCTCCTACAAAACAACCCTCTAGTTTTTACTTTCATGTTTAAAACGCGTTAAAACCGTATCGGCCCGATAATATACGGCTGCTGTAACACGTTTAGGTTAAGAGATAGATAGTGAGCGGTACAGTAAAGTGATCAAGTCTAGAGGGGTTAGGTAGCGGAGAGGGCGGCTTTGGCGGATCCTTTCTGTTTGGGTGGGCCGGTCCCACCGCGTAAGATAAGACATACAGATCTGCCGTAGCGGAGTCAACCAACCAGAAACTGATGATAAGGACCGAAGGAAACAGTGGATCGGTAGAGGGGAGATGGAAGATGCCGGAGAGGATCGCAAGACAGGGTCGGAATAGAGATTTCGCAACAGGAATATTTAGTGGTACGGAGTTGCCAATTCGACTTTGAGTGGAATTCATTGAAACCTGGGGTATTCATTTCGATGAAAACAAAAATTATATTATTCAGTATCAAGCGAAGAAACAAAAATATAAATTCAAGACTCCAAAATCACTTGAGAGGGCTGTATTTTTAAAAACATATTCTTATATATCCTTCAAAATCTGGAGTTTTTCAAGCCCAGAAAAATTGAAAAAAGTCAACAAGCAATTGAGGCAGATCCAAAATGATCTACACGTCTCTCCACGTCTACTGAATTATTGGTGATGTAATAAAAAGAAGTATTTGTAGTGGTCTCCGTGAAAAACCTTAGAAATATGTTCAACAGATTCAGTTGTGGTACAGAAAAGTAGATGGTCGTACAGAAATGTATCCTACATTCTAAATACAAGCACTCTGAAACAACAAAACAAACAAAATAAAGATTATAAGATAATAAATATTTTTGAATGAAATTTCTCAACATTCATCTTTCCCAACACATGCTTATACAGTAGAATCCGTCAAATACCTGCCGGAAAACAACTATTTTCCCGGCTAATACCACGATGGATATTGAATCGTATCCAACAGAGATCCATGCAAGTCACCTCACATAGGCGATGCTACTCATTCATTCAGCAGCAGGACCATGCTGCTGTAGATCACCTATAGAGAAGTGAAAGATGGCGCCGACTGGCCAACAGCCGGTAGATGCACTCTGCACTATTAATGATGATAGTTTCGAAGAAAAAAACTTTAAATGTTGTCAAACCAAACCAACCAAAAACTTAGTGTGTGTGAAATGTGGTAACATGTTTCACCTGTCTTGTGCGGTTAAAATTAAGCTGCGATGCAGAAAGATATGCGACTCAAGGATAATTTGTTGTGATCATGAGTCCTCGACCGGAAACACCAACCAAAAATCAAGCGAACAAGATCTGAAACTTGAAAATTACATGCTCAAGAAACTATTGGATGAAAAGGAAGAAAAGTACAAACTTCTATTAGAAAACAATGAACTTCTTAAACGAAACTGTGAACTCTTGGAAGAAAAACTAAAGTCAACAAATCATGCTCACAAAAAACCAAACAACGAGCGCAACAAAAAATGGACCAGTCAACCGAAAAAACAACCAACTGCAGGAACAAATACTGACGACATAGGCGGGACAGTGTTGCCAAATATTTCTCAACATAGCAAGATCTCAGACTCTCCCAGTGCAAAAGAGAATCTTGGACTTGTGGAGGCACAAGCTTCAAAAATGGCTGAAATTATCGGCTTGGAACAAGACATCCAACCTATCAAAAATTGGACGGATTTCACTGAAGTCACCTACACTAAACGAGGAACGAAAACAAAAAGGAACCTTGGGGAAAACACTGAAGCTCAGGACTTCGGGGTTCAGAAAAAAGTTTGGCTCTACCTTCACAGGCTAAAAAGGCACGTTACCGATGAAAAAATTCGTAAATTCATTAAAGAACAAGAAACTTTCAAAAATGCGGACATCATCGTAAGAGAGCTCCCAACAAAAGAAACCCAGAACAAATGTTTCATGTTTGGCATCGATTTCAGTCTGAAGGAGGAAATCTATAAACCAACTTCTTGGCCACGGTCGGTGGCTTACAAGCGTTTTAACTTCCAAAAGTATCACCAACACGAAAGCAAGGAAGAGGATTTTTAAATTATGTCACACCAAGGGCTATTCAGCCTCCCCTAATCTTTCAACCCATTGATTGTGATGTATCTAAGCTAATTAAAAATGGCGACTCAGTGAGTATATTTCATATTAACATCCAATGTTTATCTAACAAATTATTACAAATTGAATCCTTACTGCAGGATTATCACTTTGATTTATTATGTTTTTCTGAACACTGGCAAAAGGAAGCCAACTTAAAGCTTATTAATATTCCTGGCTACACGCTGGCCAACTACTTCTGCAGAAACCTAAGGATTCATGGCGGAGTTGCAATCTTCATTAACGATAAAACAAGATTTAAAGTCATAGACCTTTCCGAACACAATGACGAGACCCATATAGAATGCTGCGGCATCGATCTTATTGACCTTAATTTACTCCTAATAACTATCTACCGTTCTAGTAGTACGGGTATCCTTGAAATTTTCCTCGAGAACCTGGAGGCTATTCTGGAAAAAACTCTGAACAAGTATAAAAAACTCATCATTCTAGGCGACTTTAATATTGATTTCAAAGACAATTCTTCTAATCTTTCTGATTTATTATGTTTGCTCAACTCTCATGGCCTTGTGGTTACAATAAACGGTTTCACCAGAATATCTGCTCAGAAGTCCAGTTGTCTGGACAATATACTAACTAACCTAAATCCAAATCAGTTCACAACGGGCATACTGGAACCATGCCTCTCAGATCATACTGGTCAATTTATTGTTATTGATAGCAAACTCAAGCACGCAGTAAAAAACACCTACAGGAAAATTACAGATTCCGGATTGACGGTTTTTAAAGATAGACTATCTCAACTAAACTGGGACATTTTCGGACACTGTTTCGATATTGAATTCCTTGCTTCCTATATAATAACCTCCTTTCAAAATCTCATAGAAACTACCTTCCCACCCAAGAAAGCTGGTGCTGTTAACAAGGCACAGCCAGTAGTCTGGTTTAACGACAAGCTTAGAGAGCTGAGGAACATACTAAGGAGCATCAAAATAATAAGTGACAGCACTAAAGATCCGCTAGACATGAAAGTCTACAAGGATTTCAAAAAATGCTATGCAAATCAGCTAATTATAACTAAAAAAATAGCTTACGATAACTACCTTCTTGGTGCTGAAAGCAAATCGAAAGCAAGCTGGCAACTGATAAATTTTGAAAGAAACTACACAAAAAACAAGCACCATAGTATAACAGAAGACTTAACTTCCCAAGTCTTCAATGAATTTTTCACTAGTGTAGCCGAAAACATTATTAAAACTTTACCTTCAGTACCCGACCTGCAACTATTGCATTTCAAAAATTTTCCTATCCCATCCTCCTCTTTCTTCATCCAACCAGTGAACACAAACGAAGTCGCAGATGCCATCTCATCCCTGAAAAACTCCTCCTGTCCAGATATTCATGATCTAAACAGTAAAATACTGAAAGCAGCTGGTGATATAATTGTGGAACCCCTAACAGAACTAATTAATTTAATCTTCCAAACAGGAAAATTTCCTGACGTTTTTAAATATTCAAAAATAATCCCTATCTATAAAAAGGGTGACCGTTCGGACACTGGAAACTATCGACCAATAGCAATCATTTGTATATTTTCGAAAATTATTGAAACTTTACTAAAGCAAAGTCTGACCAAGTACTTCGAAGACAATAATTACTTTAGCAACTCTCAATTTGGCTTTCGATCCAATCGTTCAACCATAGGTGCAGCATCAAGGATTCTGGAGAGCCTGGTCCAAGGTCTTGAACAGGGGCGCCATATGGGTATCACCCTGTGCGACCTGTCCAAGGCTTTTGATTGCGTCTCCCACGATATTCTACTACAAAAACTCAATTATTACGGCATAAGAGGGGTAGCCTTGGACTTAATTGAGTCCTACTTAACTAACAGATTTCAAGCGGTGCTATACAATAACTGTGTATCCGGTTTCAGAGATGTCAAACTGGGCGTTCCTCAGGGCTCTGTATTGGGTCCGCTGTTGTTCATTATCTATATAAACGATCTGACCCCTTTCCTATCTCCACTCGAAAGTGTTCTTTTCGCAGACGATACCACATTAATTTATTCACACAAAAATCACAACTCACTGGTCAGACTGGCTAAGGAAGCGGAAGAGAAAGCCGAGTCTTGGTTTCTCGCGAATAGACTCAAACTAAACAACGACAAATTCCAGCAATTAATAGTAACCACAAATACATCTCTGCAGGAAGACAGAAATGTCAGACTGCTTGGCCTTGTCCTGGATAACAAACTCACCTGGTCAAACCATGTCAGTCAACTAAGCCTAAAATTGTCCAGCTCACTCTTTATAATCCGCCAACTGAGGCCCGTAACAAACTCATACACCCTACGAACCGTCTATTTTTCCCTCTTTCAAACCCATCTTAATTACGGTTTACTACTTTGGGGAAACTCAACAGCGGCACCAAAAATATTCATACTACAAAAAAAGGCTGTAAGAATTCTCTCCAACGCTAATTATCGTGATACGTGCAGACCACTTTATAAAGCACTGAAAATTATGACCCTTCCATCTCTCTTTATTTTGAGCACACTACTGGAAATACATAAGAACCTGCCGAATTTAACTCTGCAATCCGCTGTCCACGAACACAATACCCGCGGGGCCAATAAAATCAGAGTACCCAGATATAGACTTGCTAAATCTTCCAAAAACTCACTCGACTACAAACTATATAATGTGCTACCAGATAAGTTAAAAAATGCAACCATGTATACGTTTAAATTCACTATTAAACTCTTCTTGACGGACAACGCTTTCTACTCACTAGAGGAATATGAAACTTGTGTGATAAACGGGGGCTTGATGACGTATACTAGCTGAGCAGTCATAAACCCAACCTAAACTAATAGTCTCACATGAATTTATCTATGTTTAATCTTAATATTAACACTTAATTTTAACTAGTTACAAATTTTATTTCTTTTTTTTCTGTAACTTCTGCACTTTATATTTTATATTTTACATGTTTTTTTTTAATGACTTTATGTATTTATCATAGGCAAGTGACTTACTATTATTATTATTGTTTTAACTTAGTTATAGTAATGTATCTCTAACTGCTTCAAGCATATGTATTGACGTGTCTATAAACTGTATGTTTCTGAAGATTAAAATTTATTATTATTATTATTAACTTGGTGAATGTGTCAGTTCTAATATCGTTTAAAAGGTCTGCGCCTGAAACTTATTGACGATGTTATGTTTTTGTTTTTAAATGAAAATATTCGTGTGGGAAAAACACTCGAAAAAAAATTTGTAAAAACGGTTGTAGGAGTTAAAAACACATATTATAAATGCAACTTCTTTACCTTTCTTGTCAATGGAAAATATCCCAACTCCATCTCCAGATCTAATTGAGTAGTCAATATTACTATCTCCGCCAGGTGGATCAAGATCAGTTGCATTAACCTGCATTACGAAAGTACCCACAGGTTGATTCTCTTTCACTTTTCCAGTTAATACAAAATCTTCGAATTGAGGTGTGTACATATTCTCATTCACATCTACTACATTAATAGTCAACCTAGCTTCTGATGATAAAGAAGGTGTTCCTCTATCGCTGGCAAAAACCAGTAGACTGTGGACCTGTCTTTCTTCAAAATCTAAAGCTTTAGTTGTGCGAATGCTTCCAGAAATTTCATCAATGGTAAATATATCATCTCCGTCATTATTTTCTAGGAAATAATATACTTCACCTTCTGGACCCCAATCAGGATCTGAAGCCATCACAATGGCAACAACTGTTCCTTTAGGTAAATCTTCACGAACCTTAACAACATAGTTGGGTAAGCTGAACTTAGGAGCATTATCATTGATATCATCAATTGATATTCTAACCAATGACTCTGAGTAAAGGGGAGGGTTATCAGGACCTCTTCCTCCATTATCTGTAGCACGAATTCTAAGCTCATATAAATCCTGACGTTCACGATCCAAGTGATTGGATACTATTAGGACTCCTGTTGTTTTATCAATAGAAAAATCTTTAGTTTCTGTAACTAAAGTATAGGTCACTTTTGCATTATCTCCTTCATCAGCATCAGTTGCATTTACTTTAAAAATAGCTGTGCCATTTTGGGCATTTTCAGTAACCCTGAAACTCGCTAATGTTTTCTCAAACTTTGGCGCATTGTCGTTAACATCCAAAACAGTGATGGGAAGTATTCTCGACAGTGATTTTTGTGGTTTACCCAAGTCAGAAACTGTAATATTGAGAAAGTACTCATATTCACGTTCTCGGTCCAAATATCCAATTACTCTTAGCTCTCCTGTTTCCATATCAACACAAAATTGCGAGTGTTTATCTCCTCCACTTATTCCATAAACCAACTTTCCATTATATCCTAAATCTCGATCTTGAGCAACTAATTTCACCAAACTAGTACCAAGAGCTACAGATTCATTAACTTTAATTTCAACAGGAAAATCAAGGAATTCTGGGGAGTGTAAGTTTTCACCATAACGGGTGGGCATCATTAAAAATTCTTGTTTCAAGAGTTTATTATTTTCCTCTGCTTGGGCTAAAACTTCTGTCAATCTCCTAGCAACACCAGTATCTCTACATTCAAATGTACCAATACCGGTACTATACAACTTATTATTCCCTTCAATAAGTTTCATATGAATTCTTGAAACATCAGCAAAATGTGTGTTATCAGTTGCCGTTACATTCAGTTCTCTTTCAGTTACCTTTAAATCCTTCAAGTCACAAATGACAGAAACTGTTCCAGACGTAGAGTCAATACTAAAACAGCCATCTTCATTTCCAGATACGATTCGATAACTTATAATATTTCCAGAATCAAAATCAATAGCTGATAGGGTAATTATTTCTGATCCAATAGGAATATATCTGGATACTTGTCCAACACAGTCAATTTTTTCAAACTGTGGTCTATTATCATTTATGTCTCTAATGTTAACAGTCATTTGTATTTCTGTTTGACGACGATAAGGCAATCCCCAATCAGATGCTCGAATATGAAGGACATATTCACGCCTCATACTTTCATAATCTATGAGCTGTGTTGTTTTGATAGATCCAGAAAAGTGGTCAATTTCAAATGGGGTTTTGTTAAGATTTGCGATAAGGTATGATATATAGGCATTTTCTCCACGGTCCTTGTCTTTTGCCCTTACTGTCGTTACAGATGTACCTGCTGGCATATTTTCATCGATCCAAACAGTAGCTTCGAATTTCTCAAAAATTGGATCATTATCATTTGTATCCTCCACATATATTTTTATTTTTGCCGATGATTGTTTTCGTGTTCCAACATTGCCTTGGTCAACAGCTGACACGGTAAGACTATAAAACTGTTTGTTCTCAGCATCTAATGGCACACTTGTATATAACATACCAGTTTCGGGATTTATATTGAATTCTCCACCTTCATTTCCACCCACAATTTCTAGGAACACCAGACCATTTTTACCATCATCAGCATCAGTTACTTTCAGTCTTATCAATGGTGTATTTACGGGGGCTGTTTCAGGAACCTTCACTTCGTATATTTCTTTATTGAATATGGGCGTGTTATCATTGAAATCTGCTAAATACACTGGTACAGTTTTATAGGTTTCTCTAGGTGGTATACCATTATCTCTAGCCCGTAACTTCAATTGATATCCATTTGGTGCCGTTTCTCTGTCTAGTAACTTCAATACCTCTATGGTATACTCACCCTTTTGTTCGGTAGAACGGATTCTAAAATGTCCGTCAGGATCCCCATCGACAATTTCTAAACTGGCTATTTCTCCATTTTTGCCAGTATCTTTATCCGATACATTGACAATAGCATAAATATCAGCATTGGATGTTTCTACTATTTGAGGATGTCTTTTGATTCCAATTTCAGGAGAATGAAAGTTGACTTTCTGTACTCTGATTCGTACTTTTGCTTTACTAAACATTCCATATCCTCCATGTTTGAAGTTCTTTCCTCTATCTTGTGCAAATACAGTTAGTTCGTAATATGAACCTTCTTCATATTTCAAAGGTCGGCTCAAAGATATAGTACCTGTAATTGGGTGGATTTCAAATTTATTCGTTTCGGTTATGAAACTGTAATAAATTTCTCCATTGATACCTAAGTCTGCATCCTCAGCAACTACCCTCAAAATACTTTGATGAATGGGTGTGTCTTCAAAAACAGTAGCATTATACTCAGTAGGGTAAAACAATGGATTGAGATCATTAGTATCTAATACTGTAACGACAACTGTTGTTTCAGAAGTAAGTTGAACTTTCTGTTTACCTTCCTTGGTATAAGCCGAAGCACGCAACTGAAGAATGTATTTGTCTTTACGCTCCCGATTCAACACATCATTATTACCAGTTTTTATTCTAATGAATAAAAAACAAAAATCTCCAACTATTCGATGTTCTGCTTTGAAAAACTTATCTTTATCTCCTTCAACTATCTTATACCGCACATCAAAAAATGTGTTAGGTGGTAAATAAATGCCCATGAAATCTGATCCTGGAGACTGTGTTGCATATGTTTTGGGAATGCTGTTCTCGTTGATATAAACATTATATAGTTGTTTTGTGAATTCGAAAGAAACATTGGCATTTTTTAATGTCTGACTATCCAATTCCACCTGGTCCACTAACAGCAGGATGCAGCAAATGAAGACGCATAAGTTCATGACCCAAGCACATTAATAAGAAATCTGAAACAAAAATACTGAATTATGATTTAGTCTTCTTCAGATCGTTAAGATTCAAAAGAATATCTTATTTTTTGTGGAGAAAAATCAGTTTTTTATCGACCTTCTTGGGGTATTTTCACCTTCCACAGTCTGAAAAATCTAAAAACTATAATGGAGAACTTTAAACACGTTTAGACAAGGCAAACTTTTCAGTTTATCCTGATAAGTTACTGCGACAATTCAAAGTATTTTTCACAATGAAAAATATTCTATTTATCAGTAACTTGTCATATTTAATAATTTTGTCTATCAAAAAAAGAGCTAAGAAATTATACAATATTTATCTTAACTTGTTTCATTGATGACCTATTTATTTTGTAGAAATTCAAGTAAACCTCAGTTTACTTGAAAATGGTTTAACCAAAACCGGTAATACCAAATAAAAACTCAGTAGAAATCAGACTAAAGTTATTTTCTTTATCCTATATTTACCTATCTTACGTATTTTTATTTCTCAATTTCTTCGACAGATTTCAAGGGGTTTTTTGACATCTGTCGAAGAAGCAAAGAAACACTGTATAAACTTAAGTATTGTACATTTCTAAAGATGGAGAGAGATTTTAGCCTCCGAAACGTTAACATAAGTATTGTATAATTTCTTAGCTCTTGGCAAAATATTTTTAACCCGTCAAAATAACAACTTGAGATTACCCTATAATAACATCTAAAATGTATAAGTTTCTTACTGTAACTATTAAAAATATTAGATTTATTGGCATTTTCATAAAAACAACAAGATGATAGTGATAACATAGTTATTTAATATTTTTGGGCCTAACAAAAACATTTGACTCTCTCTGTTTTCTCTGAATTTTTTGTTTTGGTA
>WOGL01000924.1:0-12701 GCA_015342145.1 Leptinotarsa rubiginosa
TTCATCTGAAGTTATTTTATTATAAAACTTACCGTTTTCCTGAAAATCGCGAAAAACCTATTTTTTTCGAGATTTTTGACCTTTGACCTCGAATAATTTTTTGTAAATTTATGTACCTTCACTCTTATTTTTTAGTCTAATTTGACCGGATAATAAAAACTTGTAACTTTCAATAAAAACCTTTTCATACAACCTACTATCCAGAAAAATGAATTTGATGTAAAATCGAAACGAAATTCAGTTGTTTGGTTTTACACTCATTGTTAAATTCTCTGAAGCTTCACTTGTATTGTTTTGTTTTATCAGTCGTTAGGGCGAAAGATCAACTCGTCGACATTTCGGTATTATTTTTCCCATCTTTTGTCGTTGGTTAGAACCCGACATCCCGACAATGACGGCAACGGGGCGCGCCTGTGGAAATGACAGTGAGATTGTGCTAGTTGACGAAATTTTTATTCCCACTGCAATGATTTCGATCCCTAGGACTATAATTTGGCGGCCCATGATAATTATAATCATTGTGTAGGACGAACGAAAACTTGCTTGAACTCAGTCGCGCAGCCACAGAAACTCTCCCCTGTGGTTTTCTGGAATTTTCTGACATATGTCGTAATTATGGACCCTACAAATCCACCCCAGCTGCTTTTTATTGTTTACAAGCTCGATTCTTTCACGGCACTTACACTCTATCATACTCTATCATACTGTTTCTCTGATTGAGCAAAATATATCACTGATTGGCTTTTCCCAATGTATAAAAAATATGAAATGAAAACGTATCATCTTCTCTTGATCTGATGAGTTCTATATTTGGTGTTTTTATTGTAAACAGAGTAGGTTACCATTTGAATAAAAACATCGTTTTATACCTAATTATTATTTTTTAGATGAGATTAGTTTGTGGGAAAATACCTTTTGGCTTCTAGTTCTCCATCCCTATATAGAAAGTGAAAAAAATGAATATCTCCAAAAAAAACTCTTTGCAAAGATGTGTATATCGAAGGTCGAAGAAAGTTTAGACCCATAAGAAATTCGTAGTAAAATGAATACTTTTGGATCCAGTGATACATCGCAATTCAAATGTCCTTCCCAACCCCACTAAAATGGTCTATGCATATAAAATATACAAAACCAGAATTAGTATAATTGATTATCTAAGGCTGCTCTTCCGCTTCAATAGGTGTATTTTGTTGGGACTAATCTTATTACAGATTAGGTTATTTTCGCCAAAACCTATTCGTTCTCTCCCCGCTGTTTTTTTATCCAGTAGAAATAGCAAACAGCTTTTGGCAGGAATGCCCAATCATCAATTTCAATACACTGACCGCTGTCTTTTTGTCTGTGTATTTGTGGGCGCCAATCTCAAAAACTACTTAACCGATTTGGGTGCGGTTTTCACTAATCTATAGTGGTGAGTTTCACTAAGCATTGAATGTTCGATTAATTTCAATCGATTTATAAATAAAAAATACGTCAATTTAAAAAATCACATCAGATATTTGTTGGAAAAAATATTATTGAAATACTGTTCAACTGATTTGACTCAAGCTTTGATTAACCATATTTATCTACAGTTCGTATTTGTAGTACCTGAACACTGAAGTCGAAGTCGCGGGAACACAGATATATAAAATATATTATAATATTTGGTTAATTATTTTTCATGGAGAGTTTATTTTATCATCTCAAGTTGAAACTCGTTCGATGTATTACTTTATTTTATCTGTTGTGTCAGCATGATGCTCAAAATCATGTGATAAAAGTCTTTCTATGGACGATATTTGAGAAAAACCAATAATATTAGCAGATTTTATGGAATCAATGTAAATCGAAACACTGATTTTCAGAATGTTTGTCTGTTCTTTTGTACGCGTTAATTTCAAAAACGGTTTATCCGATTTGGAAGTGGTTTTAACTAATATATTGTGGTATGCTCCACTCAACATTCAGGGACTTATCTATTTCAATCTGTTGAAAAATAGTAGTAGGTATCAAAATATGAGTTGATTTGGCTGGAATTTTAGTTACGACATATGAAAATGGCATTTCACTGCCGGAGTCACGATTGGAGAGAACAAAATACAGGCAGGTCGTGTGGTACTTGCGTCGACTGCGAGGATAAAGTTACATCTCGAATTGCTGAGACTTCGAGATGTAACTTTTGCTTCGTCCGCAGTTGCGGACGAAACATTTGCTGCATCGGGTTCCATTCAACCAAGGCCTACTGGCTCTGTTTTTGTTCTCTTCATAATCTGTAAAACAATTTGCAAATATTTGAGAACATTTTGCTCAACAATCTGAGAAAACTCACAACCTGTTGTGCTTCTCGCAAACGAGTGCCAACAAAACACACATATTCTCTCCTATCTATGTCAATCACATTGCCAACTTTTCAGCATCGTCCGTCAACGTAGCGCCTTTTTCATTCGGAATATAATTGATATTATCGTGAAATTCGCGATACCTTACTTTGATATTGAACATATCATATGTACCACAATTTTAATTCAAACGTATTGCCTATCAAGGAAGCAGGGTAATAGACCTTGTTTGGACAAGTGATCCTTTCTTATCCTGTTTCAACAATTCATCTGTACATAACGAATTTGGTATTTCTGGTCATTTTCCTATTTCGATCTTTATGAATTCAAGTTCGGAAACTGAAAATAACAACAATTATCAATTTGCTTTTCCACACTCCTCATACAGGTGAAGAAGTACCTCAGCACCTGATTATAAGTTTGATATGCAGCACCTACGTAGATCCTTGCACATTGACGATCCAATGTTATGCAATGTCAATCTTATGAAAGCCATCGTTGACATTGCTAGGACATGAACTCGTCAAATCCATACTTGATACCATACCCAGGCGAGAAATCAACATTGGTTTGATTAAGAATAGTTATTATCTGAAATCACAAGTGAAGAAAAAATCTGAATCTGTGCAAAATTAATAAATTCCCGTCGGAATGGAAAGACATTTCTAGACACTGAGAAAGAGTATAAAAAACTCCTCAAAGAGAAAAAACGCGCCCAAGACCATAATCTTATCGATATCCTTTCAAACAGAAAAAACGCAAAAACTTTTTGGACTACCTTAAAACAGTTCCGGCGGCTAGTTTACCAGTCGATTTACCAGTTAGAGTTTGGGAAAATTCTCATGGAAAAATATCACAAAAAAATCACAGACAACACAGTCTTCCTTTGAGCCAGAAATTACTTTCTTAACGGACCTTACGCAGCTCTCGAATTGTATACCGTTCTCAATATATGCAAGAATGATAGATCTTTGAATTCTGATGAGATATCTTGTGAGATTTTCACAAATTCATCAAACAACTGGATCCTATATTTGATGGTTGAGTTCAACAAAAGTTTAGAAGCTCAAACTACGTTATCCAATTGGAGTCAAATTATCATGAATATGACTCACACGAAAGGGACAACCAGAGTATGAAAGAGGCATTGCCCTAATTAATTATATAGTTGAAATCTTCATGCAACTTCTGCCAAACAGGTTCAGCTCAATAACGGAAGAAATACACGTAATTTAGAAAATTCAATTGGGGTTTCGAAATAACGCGTGGATGCATATATAACGTATTCACTCTTTGTTGTACAATCTAGGTCCAACTCAGAAAAAATGAAGTAGTTGCTTTATTTGTCGATTACAAAAGAGCTTGTGACTCTATTAATCATACTTCACTTTGTGAGGAACTTACACACTAGGTTTGAGCACAAGTCATCAAGCATGACAATAAAGGCAGATGACAAATATATAAAACAATGTGGCAAAACTTCAGGAGTGTTACGTTCTGAGACAATTAGTGGCCTCCTGTTCTCCCCGTTTATGGCTGAACGATCGATGAATTTTTCCAATCAAAATGGTGCCGAAGGAATGAACATTGATAATAAACATAATATATTAATGCTCCTTAATGCAGATGACATTGTCATTTTGGCACATTCGGAAATCGATTTTGTTCGTGAAATAAAAATAATCGAAAAATACTCTCACGAAAACATGCATACACTCAATACAAGTTAAACAAAAATGGTTGCATTCGCCAGAAGTATTTCCAACAATCTCTTAACATTCAAATACATAAAAAAACTTATCAAAGTCACACACCAATACATCTATCTTGGTGTTACGTTTTCGACTTCGTCACTTTTTTGTCAAATGAGCAGCTCCATCGCATAGTAGGCAAACCGTTGGTGCGATACTACCTATAATGACCACTGCTAGAAAAGACCGCTGGTGCTGATAAACTGCGACCTAGTATGTACGATATCTTGAAATCTTAAAAAGGGTACAACTCAATTTCTTCAAACGCCTTGTTCAACTTTTCATCACCACACACCCTATTATGCCTTAAGGTTAGAGACCGGCCGGGTAAAACTCTCCTACACAGTGTTAAAGTTCACTTTGAGCTGGGATATTGAAATACCCAAAATCTGCTTGAAACGAGAATTGATTATATTAAATAATTTTAACTGAATTCGAAAGAACATTTCGTGGGGTGAGTACTACAACTAGGTAACTACAAATTTGGCAAAATATGGATAATTGTACACAAAAATTCTATTAGAGGTTAGGTATATAACATACTACAGCTTGATAACTGATGCAAACAGTTTACAGGTGCTACTTAGAATTTTCAAAACTAGCTAAGGTAATCAATCATCAGAGAAAAATTCCATTCTCTAACTAGGCAAGTTCACATATTTAGTTGTTCAACATATTGATTCGTTTACTGTTTTTATGCTATTTTTTTTGTAAGATGAGACAATTTTTGCAGTGCATTACTGTCAATACAATAATAGATTGCAAATAAATAATTTATTTACAAGCCTGATTTCCTAAATTGAATATAAAACAAACAAGAACCTCAATCTTTTAAGAAATATCATATTTGAACATCATATTAACATCAAAAATATTTTTAGTGCTTAAACTAGGTGAGTGGTAGTAAAATGAAATTCAATGAAGCCTTTACATTCTACCAAAATAGTTAAAAACATTGATTTGAGTTTTCCCCGAAACAGCTGAGTTGTAGTTACCTAATTATGGTATTCACCCCACGATTTGGAATATGCTGACTATTACTTTTCCTTGAATTAACTGAATGGATCAATATTGAAACGTAATAAAATCTCACTACTAATCAATACTTTAATAAACTTTATTGGTTCGACATATATTTTCTCTCCAGATCAAATTCTTTTGCACTAAATCCCAATCTCATTTTATTTGGAACAATCATTAAAGACAAATCAATTCACAGAATTAGGTTTATAAAAAAAAAGAAAGAAGAAAAAACTCACCTTACAGGTGGCTGCTTCGTTCTCTCCATTTCACAAAAGAGGACATATGGCTCATAACTCACCATACAGTCATTTTGAGCTCATTAATGATCCCCCAAAATACTCACTTTTGAGACTACTCATGGCAATATCTCATACTTTAGTACAACTAGGACTTTCTAACAAATTTGCAATGGATTTCACATACAACAACTCGATCTATCGTTTAAATCCAAATTAACGTTGCACCATATGAAACCAACGACAATAAGAAACAATTCATCACGTAGTATTTGAATGACTAACATATGTTCAAAAGTTTTCGATGTGAACGAGTTGGTTTGCTTTTTCAGTATTATTGCGCCCTCCTCTGCAAGATACTTCTGTATACACCTGTGAAATATTCTGAAACTAAGGTATTTCATCATGAATGAATAGTTATGATGCACTAATTGGAACCTTTGGTGTAGCCATGAATATTACTGGAGTTTTATTCCAACACCAAACCGTTATTTTAACACCTCGGCACGTATTTCGATCACCAGGTGTTTAAGAGACGATTAAGATCAATTTAATTTAATCAATTTAACTTGGTGATCGAAACACGTGTCATAGTGTAAAAATAACAGTTTGGTGTTGGGATAAAACTGCAGTAATATTCATGAATGAATAGATCAAAATATTTATGTAAGATTTCTTGTTTCTTGTATTATAAAATGGAATGTATTTGATTTGGTTTGAAGTCCTGAATGAACTCATTAATATGGAACTCTATATTTCTTTGAACAATAAATATACTTATCTATTTTTCAATTTAATTTTTTCAAACAATCCGTTTGTGTGTTTTTGATTTTGAATCGGTAAGTACATGAATCTCGCAGAGCAAAAGCTTACCATTGCGTTGCCTAATGACAAATGCGTGTTGAGGCCGCAAACTTTCAAAGACAGATATCTTGAGAAGGAAAATACTGAAATTTATGAAATATTAATATTCACATCGAAATGTAAACTCTTTCCAAAATTTGCTAAAAATAGTAGGTGAGTGAAACTATTTTCAGAGGAACTTTGAGGAATACCTAGACTAGGTGACCAACTGTAAAAACTGTTTGTGTCAACGAAACAAAATCTGCTTCTCACCTATTAGACATTTTCCATTTCTCAAAAATTACAATTTCTCAATTCAATAACAACGTGCAAATAAATGAATTCAACGAAAAACAAAATCAAAAGATTAGATTTGCTCAAAAGGAAATAAGGACGTCAGGAATGATTTTGACTTAAAGGAAAAGTAGTGGCAACAGTTTTTCTTTAAAATTCAGTAATAATCTCATACTGACGTAAAATGGTAAGAATAACAGATTACTTATAGTAAGCTGTATCTTTTGAATTAAAGAAGCGTACCGACTATGTTTGTTACGTTAAATTATGTGTAATGTTAGATTCATCTTTATAACAGCAGTTTCAGAGTTATTGATGAAGAGACAACAAAGCCTCGTAGCTTTTATATAAATAAGAGTTTTCTGCCATCTGACTTCTGTAACGTACTCACTTCTACATACACTACTTCAATTTTTAATCCGCATCCCATTTTACATATTATTATCGTATGTAGTAATCAAAGCATTTTCGAATAAGAATTTCAACAAAAGTCCTTGCATTTTGAACAATGAACAAGGCTTATGTTTCCCTTCCGGTCTCAGTCCTTCTTCCGCCAGCCAGTTCTTTTGTTGAACTTTGAATTATAGCAAACACGCGTTGGATTCAATAAATGGTATAAGTCTTTGTTCACAAATGCATTTTATACCGACTCTTTTTTCCTATCGTACGACTAAGATCGTCTTACACTTCCTTTAGGTACATCTGGAGTTCACTCATTGACCGACTTGACTGTTGAACTTTAAAAGTAGCAAGGGAGAAACAAATTGTTTGTGTTAAATAGGTTATGAGATGTATGAAACTTCTTATTTGCCGAAAGTATTTCTGATTCTGTGATGATTGTCTTTTCAACTCATTTTCATGATGGTTCTGAAATATTCAATGAAAAGATTATCGTTAACTATTGGGAAAGTAAAGATGTCAAAAACAAGTTAGCTCCCTGTCTTGAAGTTGATATATTTAGCTTTCAAAACAAAACTGATGTGCTACAGAGTAGTATTTGATTATTTACTACTTTTAAGCAAACGTAGATCCGATCAGTATTTAAAATCTTCTCTGCAGGAGATAAATATCACATTCTTAGTAAAAATTCAGTATTGCAGAAGGTTTTCAGTCTCTGATCAGATTCTGTGTTATATTTTTGCTGACACTTTTATTCACTCATTTCTATTATTTACATTAAAAACAAGCTAATCTCTAGAACAATAAGAAATCAGTATTACCATTGGTTTCTAAATTTCAGAGTATTCTCTCATTAGAATCCAAATTTTTGTAATGAACATTTTGAAATGAAGATAGTGAAAGGAATTTTTCTCAATCTACATTTGTGCAATAAACCATTTGCTGAAAATTGAAAATATTATATCATTCATTTTTATTTGGTACATTATCTCTTCAATTGAACTTGGAATAGTTCTTCCTGAGCAAATTGACTTTGTTGATAGGACAAAGCCACTGATCTCTCATGTTGATTGTTGTTGAAAAGTCTATTGGAGCAATTACTATTCATCATTCTGAGTTTGTATTATCCATTTAGATATCCTAATTAACATGACACTCCTCAATGGTTTATCTTCAGGGGCCGATATATTTTCATATTTGAAAATAAAGGAACCTCTGGTGTCAAATGTATCAATTGAAAACACTTTTTCCAACTTCAACTTTCTCTTGATGCGTCTTTCGCTAACAAAGTTAGCATCATCAGGAAATAACTGAAATTAAATTTTACTCAAGTTAGAGTATTTTTTTATACATCTAGATATTCCATTAACTTCGGTAATGAGGGTCATGGAATGAGTTGCATCCAATGAATGAGTCATTAAATGATGTATTTATTGTATCACTTATTGTGTAAGTTTGTTATTGTACCCTGCTGTATTTGTCAATAACTACTTTTTATGATATCTCATATTCCCCTGGAAACAAGAGTAAACAACAAGTTACTTGTAGTGAGCTCTTTGCTGCTGTTCATAGCACTTGTTTCACATTTTTTGATTTCTTAACTTACAGAAGAGTTTGAAAGATATCAAGAAACCAGATTTTCTCTGAAAGGAAAGACGGCATCGAAAATAATTGTGACTTCAAAAAAAGTATTGAAGTATCTCCTTTCATTTATAGTTATTTCAGTGCGAAGTCTTCGTGGATGCTTTTGGCAAGGAAAAAATATATGGTTTGCAGCTTTGTTAGGTATATGAAATGAATGCTAAGTCTCAAGAATATTTCTAGTAACGCACCCGAATTATTACAAAAAAAAGCCTGAAGCTTCAGCACCCTGTACCCCAAGAGAGATGTGTAACGTAGTACACGACAAAAACAGAAAAATGCCTTGAACAACTGATACCACTCTAGCGGACTCATTTCACCATAATATCATATCGGACTAGAATTACAGAGCAGGTCACTTTCAGAAGGAGTGTATTCCAGGGCGATTCCCTCAGTCCCCTTCTTTTCTGCATCTCACTAATGCTATTATCAATTGCGCTTAGAAATATTCGAAGGTCAACTGTGGTACTCCCGAAAACCGGAACCATAAGGTCACCCATTTCTCTGTGAAGAAAATAATCTCCATCTGTTCTTGAGGACGGTGGATGAATACAGGCATGCTATCGGTTTGGAATTTGGGATAGATCAATTTGCAAAAGTCCATCTCAAAATAAGATAATGCAGGGAATTGATTGTGACGTAGACGAAAGTATACTTCATTATCTGAAAGCCGGAGAGGCGTATACTTACCTGAGAGTCGAAAAACGCCACTCCAAAAGGGTAACTTTAGTGGAGAACTCTCTCCGCGACAAGTATCAGCAAAAATCAGGGAAGAACAATGTTGCTACTACAAATGTGCCGTTCTGATTGTACTCTACTTCGTGGGATTGATCGAATGGATTCGAGAGGAGCTGTGTAAACTGAACTTAAAGGCCCGATGAATGCATGCATCTCCATATGAACTACGTCATACTTATAACACACGATTTCTCTGATTCAAAAATCACTGACATCACGGTGTGTGAAGTGGATATTTGTTGGAAGTGCTCTTCGATTGTGTTGGAGCTTTGGGGACCGTCCCCAATCGGCGCAATCTTTCAGGTATAATGATGATAATAATAATAATAATAATAAAAATGATAAAACTTATCATATCCTCGTTAATTACGAAATGATACATGGCACGACAGAAAAAATAATTTTGAATATCAATACCACATAATTCTACACCAAGAAATGAATTATCAATAAAACACATTCATCAAACTAATCAATATATTACATTTCACAACTTATATGACATAAAATCCTCTCGTGTTCCCAGAAATTTTGAGTGTTTCGCTAGGTTTATTATCTGATCTTTGACCTTCACAGATAAATCACCAATTTTAAGTCGACAGGAAAATTGCATTCATATGTTCATATATAAAGTTTTTTTCCAAAGTTAAAACCCTGGAATGACATGTTTATTTTCCACATATAACAATCATTTTGATTTCCTGCTTGATTTGAAGCTTCTGAATCGCTACTCACTGGATATAGATCTAATGTTTTTCTGTTGATTGAGTTCGTTTCAGTCGAAAAATATATTTTTCAGCTGAACTGCTAAATATGAATTCATATTTATATGAATTGAGTGTTGTACTGATAACATTTCGTTCCACCCCAAGAACATTACGCCTCTCCTTTTTTTGCATACTTTGGTATTCGAAGCTGATTTGCAATTCAAAATTTTATATCCGAAGTGTCAGAAACAGTTCACCCTATACCTTCTAATTGACCGTGGCAACTTTATATCGTCTGCCGGTTCGACATCATATCGAAGTGGACCAGAAGAGATGATGGCAGCGCGCGTCACTTCTATTGTCAGTTCTATTGTGGAAAGTCTGGGGGCGTGGAAGTTAGCAGATTGGTTTTAGCCTGTCTCATCCCCGCTGACACTCATTTTCGTGTTTATATGCCCCTAATCGCCTTAACTACAAGCAATAACCTCAAACACCCTCGGCAGACTCTATTTCAGCTATTGAGATCATGCCAACAACTGCTGACACTTTTATTATCGCTAATTACTTGTGATCGTGATTCTTGATGGAATATTATTTCCTTCGTAGTGGGTGATTCACTTTTCAGAGGGGTTCATATTCCTGACAAGTTTTCATTGAAATTTTATCAAGAAAATTTAATCTGTAATAATTCTCGTGAATATATTGATTTCATTAAACATACGACCATATTTATAGGCGTAGTTCGGGGGAGGCAAGGGATGGCAGTTAAACCTCAAGCAAAGAAAGAAGTAGACGAAAGTGGTACTGTTGTTTGAACAGTACCACAACAGTAGAAGAAGTTAAAAAAAACAACTCATGATGTGTCTGAAGATTTCAGAAATGTTGAAAATGACAAAGCATTGGTGTTCTGCATTGGTGGTCAAAAAAAAATTATAGTAGAATAAAAAATATAGCAAAGCTAATCAAACAGTTGACTTCATCTAGCTCTAGACAAGGCATCAGATGTATATAGTCCAGTTCGAAGAATACCAAAAGGACATTGAAAAATTCGGCGATATATATTAGCAAAGCTATGATGACAACAATCTACATAATAACGATGTAAAAAATATTTTACCTAGATGAATTGATCATTTCGAAGGGAAAAGAAGATACAGATATTTTTATATATACAGGATGTTTCCTAACTGCGGTACGAAACTCCAGAGGGTGATTCGATAGGTCATTAAAAAAAAGTTCCCATGAACATATGTCCGGATTTGCTTCGTTTCTGGGATATAAGGCATTGAAGTTAAAAAAACGGCATTAATAAAATATTATAAATATCCTTAAACCGATTTGGTTGAAATTGGCTACAGTTATTTGAACTAATAAGGCGCTCATTTAGTCATAACTAGATTGGAATGGTCCAGTGGAGTCTCAGCCAAAAATATTGGTGAAAAAGTACGCAACTTTTTCGTCGCTTGTGTTTTCTTCATATCTAGCTTCATTTTCGAAAAAAAAATTGAAGCCACTTTGCATATCATGAACACCTAGTTTGGAGACCAGGTGACAGTGATAGTGTTGTCATATCAGTGAAAGTCAGAGTTGTTGAAATGGCTGGTATGTACTTTATTTATGGATTAGCAAATGAAAATGCGGAAGAAGCACGGAGAAATTACCAGAATAGATATGTTAATAGAGTAATTCCATGTGCTAAAACATGATTACGTGAAACTGTGATTTTTAATAAAAATGCAGGTGGTGGAAGACCAGAAACTGTATAACGCCCGAACTGGAAGAAGCTACACTTGATGTGATAGACGAAGATCCTTCAAATAATACCAGGAAGATTGCATTGCAGCTGGAAGTCAGACTTAAAACCGTATGGACAGTTCTGAAAAGAAACCTCCTATATCCATATCACATACAGCGGGTCCAAGCTCTACTGCTTCGGGATTTTCACCCAAGATTGATGTTTTGCCGGTGGTTAATTCATACTATGGCACACAATAATAATTTTTTACCAAATATTTCATTTGCGGACGGAGCAAATTTTTCACTAGATGCCATTATAAACTTTCACAATGACCATTTTCGGGCCGACGGAAATCCCCAGGTTATTAGAGAAAGTCATTTTCAGCAACAATTTTCGATGACCGTTTGGTTATGAATGTTTAGTGACTACCTAACTGGCCCATTTTTTCTACCAGCAGGATTAACAGGTGAATCCTACACGGACTTTTTGTGAGATCAATTACCCATTTTGTTTAGAAGTGTCGGTACTTGTAAGAGGCAACATGTGGTTTATGCACGACGGGACTCCAGCTCATTCTAACGTTTTCGCTCGTCAGCATCTCGACATCACCTACCCTAATCGCTAGATTGGACGTCCAGGACCTCAAAATTGGCCAGCTCGTAGTCCTGATATGAATCCTCTAAATTTATATTTATCTGGTCATCTGAACGCTCTTGTTTGTGAAACTCCTATACTAGATGTGAATGACTTGAGGATTCGAATAATTGACAACTGCAATGTCATAAGGAATACTCAAGGTATTTTTGAACGTGTCAGACAATCAATGACAAATCGGAAGCAGTCGTGTATTTTATCAGAAGGTGAACATCTTGCTCATTTACTTCAAGGTCGAAATTGTTAATTATTCACTTTTGGTTTTTATTCAATGTTGTCCATGGATAGTTTCTAGAAGTGATTTTTTTTTCTAGAAAACGAAGCTTGCTATGAATAAAACACAAATGACGAAAAAG
>WOGL01000925.1:0-12720 GCA_015342145.1 Leptinotarsa rubiginosa
GGACGAAACTGCAGTAACGTTAGTTACAAATAAAAGTGGTAGAAAACATAGAAATTTTGATTTCTCTTTTCTTCACGTATACTTTATATAATCAAACAACTGAACAGTTCCATTTCACTTTTTGTTCTAATGGAAATATTTTATCATAAATATTCCTCACTGAGAGACATTTCATGTACAATTTGTAGGTCATTCATGGAATATTTAAAAAAAAAAACGAATCAAACTTCTGATGGTTACATTTTCTTTTCAATACCTCTAAGTAAAATCGCACAAACTGCTAAAGAAAATTTTAATGAGATATTCGCTGTATGTAAACTAGAAAAAACATCAAAGGAAGACGATGTCTCTGAAGGAAAATGAGGATCGTCATTCTTTCATCTGTGCCTGTGACATTTTCCGTTATCGATTCTACATCGTTTTCGCATATTATGTTTGGCGCTCGGAATCTGAACTTTGGAAAATAAATTTTTTTCTGATCGATTTTTTTCCGCTTAGAGATATTTATACACAGGAATTGATTGAGTGTCATGCTGCTGTACTGACATTTCACAAATGGCAAAGACTGACTGAGGAGAAATATTTTGTACATACTCGCATTTTATATTAAATTTTTGTATAACAATTATTAAACATTTTTTTGAGTTTGAGAAATTTGAGATTTATAATAATGTAGAACAGGTCATTATTCCAGTCATTTATACTGTATGATTTTGCCAAAACACCACCTATTTGAATTCAGGCTAAGCTCATCCTCTACTCCAAAATTGACCCTATACTAGAGGTTCCTCCAAGCCTCGATCTCATCCATTCTCGTAAGTGAAACATGTTTCATTTGAAAATGAGTCCAAGAAGTGACTGGCTTTCTAAACCGTTCTTATTCTATGAATCTTTTTTCTGAAAGTAATTATTTCAACTTATTCTTGAACGGAAATATAAATGTTAAAACCAATGAACTCATTTTTTCAGACTGTTTTTCGCGACTAATTAAAAAAGTAAATATTCCAAATATAATAAACAATCATTCTAAATAAAAATGTTGCTTATGAGAACGAGAAGAATGATGGGTTCATGGTGTTTGTTAATACAAACGGAGTAATAATTTGTTGAAGATTTGTTGTTGTTTTTCGAATGTCAAAATTGGAACAATGCATTTTTCAGAGGAAATTCGTTTACCTTTTTTCGAAGTGTTTGATAAACTCCATTCATCAAAAGTCCTCGGCATCGAAACTTTTCAACTGGAAACATGTTCATCCCTATTTTTTTTCGGCGACAGAATGTGAGAAATCACCGCCTAGTCACTACCTCGATTGATAATGATCGTCACTACTAAACATTTTGCTTCATTAATGTAGCTGATGCTCTTTGAATTTGATGGGTTGAAAGAGCTCAGTTTTGAAAAAAAATGTCCTGAAAGTGGAAAGCGCATTTGTGTTATTTCGCAAAAGTTGACTTTTTTTCAAAATAACTCAAAAACTGTTGCAGCACAGTATAGCTGGATTTCGGATATGATTAATAGTTTTTGAGATATTTAAATTTTTTTGAAAAATAATTCACCGCTCTTTTCATTTCAACTATTTTTTTTTTCAAAAGTAAATACTTCTGCAGAAGTTCAAAAACAGGTTTGTTCACAAAGAGCACCAGTTTTGGAATTGAATTTCTTGCAAAACCTTCGTTTCTCTAGGCGGGAAGTTATCCCCCAATTGTTGGCTGAAACCGATACGAAAAGAGCTTTTGATTTTCTATACATTGCTGCTTTGCTCATGAAACTCAGTTCACTCGTTTAGGAGAGATGAATCTTGAAAGTTCAAAAGCAATGACGTTTTTTAGTAAAACCTCCCTTTTGAATAATAAGACAGAGTTCCTTCGAAATTTGCTGTTCGACAAATGAAGACTTTTTGCTGGAGGAAAAATGATCCTGATAATTATGGTGAAGTGTTTAAAAATTATTTTAAAAGTTTTCAAACTCATAAGTTATGTGGTACACAATTCCGGTTTGAAAATAATGAAAGAGGGAATGAGACTGAAGAACTATTCATCAAACGTTATCTTGGCAAATATCGTTCTGGGAAAATTGTTTGCGAATTGACGATAAAAAATTGTGAAACTGGATCAGTTCGAAAATAAAAGAAACATAATGAAATTATAAATCTCATAATATGGGGACAAATTCCAATGGATGCTTAGTACAAGAAACTTGGATACTTCGACATTCTCGAATCGTACAAGTACCATGCGGATATTAAAAAACGTACAAACTTATAACGAAGATGACTTTGATCGTTACATGCAATTTTGTGAAATCATGAATGAACGCGCATCGGAAAGTGATAGTGGACCTTCACACTGATTTCGGGATAACCGCATATATAGTATGATGGTAGTTTTTTCAAAATCGAGTTGAAACGACGGTCGTGACGTCACTTACATTCGACTTGGCAATACCGTAGAACATATTCATATTGCATAATTCTATATTTTTCTTCTTTCTGTATTCCTGTTATTCAGACTGTGCATGCGACATTGTCAATGGATAGGAGACGAGGGAGTGTAATTTGGTGATCTTCTCGAACACCCGACTTGAGAACTTTAAATTTTTTGTGTGAAAACATGACAAATTGAATGAATCGTACTAATTGGAAGACTTGCGAGGATATGTCACAAATGTATGATGCACCCTGAGTACTCCAAAATGTAAGGGCAAGTTGTCAATTTTTACTTATATGCAAAATCCATAACCGAAATTCTCAGCCTAACAATTATTCAAGTTGAGATAGATCTAAAATGAAAGTGATGTCCAAATATCGGTAAATTGACAGCAATATTTTGGAACAACTCAGACAATCGACGGAAAATGAAATTTTTGAAGTTTTGACGGCCATCCAATTGGATGTGATGGTGAAATGTTAGATTGTATGGATGAAAATTGGCAAGTGTGGAATGCAGATAAAAATATCTATTATTTCAAGATTCACAGAATATACTTCATATAGACGTCAAAGTGATACTCAACTTTAAATTTCTCCGATGCCTCTGAAAAATTTCACGCAAGTGTAGTCTCCTTAGGAATTCATCAAGGAGAAACCCCGTTCGAATCCTACTTTGGAATTGCAAGCCGCTCTGATAAAAAAACCTCAGACATGAAGATTTCTGCTATTTGGTACTGAAGTGACTCAAAAAAGGTTTTGTATTAGATACGGTCTGCAGCTGGAAAAATCAAAGTTTTTGTTGCCAAAGACTAGGAGATATACAAGACTTAACGAATTCTTCACAAAAAAATGTGGCTGATGAAGCTACGAAGAGATTGAAAAAAAAATAAACGGCTAGCGTTAATAATTGGAGATGGATTACCGGACCAGATTTGTTGATGTTACCATCAGATCAGTGACCAAAAAAAAATTGAAAAGAAACCTAAATACTGATCTTTTGGAAGAGATTCCTTGCAAATTTGTATTCTGGCATTTCATTGAAAATCATCTTATGGTGCCTGACCCGAATAGCTTCTTCAAATTAACACATAACACAATGTTATGAAATCAACAATCCCAATAAATTCAGGTCCGAATTAACTGCGGAAGAAATTTGCGAATCTGAAGTTTTTTTTTTAGAAAAATTCAGTTGGACTAATTTCATGAAAAGATGGACATTTCCGACGAATAAAATACATTTCAGAAGTGGAAGTCGACTAACCGGTTAACCAGCTCTGCACTACGTCCTAAGCACAAAATGACCAAACTTCTGATCCAACATTACCATGAAATGGTAGTGAAATATCTGCGAATGCAATTTTGGATATTATGAATGAGACAAGCGGTAGGAAGTGCTTTGAAGAGCTTCCAACATTGTAGAAATCAAAGAGCTAAACCGAGAATCCCAGTGATGGGACAACTACCTTCTCCAAGCATCAAACCTTCAATCAGAACCTTTATTGAAACAGGCCTTGACTATTTCGGACCTTCAGAAGTATCTGTCAAGAGAATCCGAGAAAAAAAATATGGTGTTATTTTCACCTGTATGGTCACTTGAGCTATTCATCTTGAAATAGCACATGATTCAGTTTGGTTGTCAGAGGAGATTTTCTGAGGAATTGTATAGTGTATAGAACTTTCAACCCTCCTCTAGCACCCCACATCAGAGGATGTTGGGAACGGCTTACTTAAAGTATATAAGAGGTTTCAAAAGGAATTTTGAAATCAAAGTATTTATCCAGAACATACTCTGAGAATTTTTTCGATTGAATGCGAAAATATTTTAAATCTTCGACTTTATTCTTGTTCAGATAGACTAAGGAGTGTTTGCCAACTTTGTACAGGAAATCAAAATGACATGGTTATTTAAAATCTGTCTGTGTAGGAGATTGTAATTGTAGACCTGAACGGACCCAGAAATATTTGGCAGAGAGGTATTATCAACGAAGTTTATCCTGCCAAAGATGGTAAAATCAGGATCGTCTATGTGTAGTGGCATTATTTTTCGACAACCAGTTTCGAGACTCATCGTTTCAGATATTGAAAAGTAGTAAAAATTTGTAGTTATTCAACCACTAAGGGGGAAAATGTTATAGTTTTTGTCATTGTAGTCAGTTTGAAATATGTATATAGTTTTTTAGTTGATATTTTGTCAATAGTAATCAAGTTTTATGTTAAAAAAAGTTGTGAAAAAATAGTTTTTGAAAGACGCGTCCGACTTATCTAAGAGAACATAAAATTTTGTTCTTCGACCCGGAGTGAACTCTAATCAACAAGTAATTTCAAAAACAGTTATGAATCATTTGACGGGACAGTAATAATCTCCTTGAATGCGGTAATATTTTTGAGTCATCGCGTTTGTTGAAGCAGTTGTGACTTTTTTTAATTCAAGTAGCTTTGCGGTGTATTCCAATCTGGAGTAGTTTTTTGGTGGCTATGGCGAGCTCATATTCGTAGCCTCCGTTGGAGACTCTTCTGTTGGTCAGGCCGTTGTAAGTTCTGGAGCAGATGAAACATACTATTTCATATACGCCCTACGCCTAATTAGGTATCGTGTCCTTAGGTATTCATCAAAGTAGAAATTTGATTGTTGGCTATGAATTCTATTCTTATGTCGTGCCTCTTCAGAATTCAACTTGCTTTGTTGTGAACTTCATGAATACGAGAGAGAAAAGCTTCCGATTGGTTACTATGGTCATCGTGCAGTTTAGAATGTGGGGTATGGGTTTGTTGGAGTTACATGAATCTCTGCATTTAGGAATCAAAATAGTCGTTTTGGCTAAGGGCAGACTCGAGTCCGTCTAGTTGCTTGGATATATTGTGGTTGTGATAAATTTGTGTATGAGAGAACTCAAAATAGAATTTAACTGGGTAGAATGATGATCGGACTTGATGCAGCAGTTGGTATGGGTTGGTTTTCGGTGTGAGACCGATCGATACGGTAAGATTTTGAGTGAACTCAATTCAATTGTTGCATTCCAGAACTCAATCTCTTCTGAACGCTTGAATCGATTTATCGATGAGGAAGTAGCTGGAAATAAGGAATAGGGAATTGAATTTCTTTTTCATAAGGCATCAATTCAAAGCTCACTCCACTAACAAACTCAACGTGTGTCGCAAATATGAATTCCAAATCAAGCATCGTTCAGGTGACTCATCAAGGCATTAGTTCACCTCATCCGAAGTCAGAGACAGTCCTGAATTCAATAATACTCCCGACTTTGGAAAAGTTTTCTATTTTCGTGACATTTAGACGTGGAATAAAGGGGAAAATAGAACAGATATTTATTCAGCTCTTCTCCAGGCCAAGACGAATTGTCCCTGAGGATGGAAAAAATCCGAGCTTTGTTCCACCCTTGGGCATTCAAAATAGATTGGGCCTGGGCCTCTGCCTCGACAACAGAATGTACTGCGAATAGTTGTCATCGGGGGTCGTCCTATGACCCACTTCTTATTACGATTCTTTTTATACAGCGAATTTCATTTTCTTTGATTCCATGATGTTATAGTTCAGGAATCATTACAAGAATATATTTCTTTCAGATTCTGGAGATGAAATGACAGAAATGGATTCAAACCGTTGAGTAAATTTTTTTGTGGTTTTAAAATTCATTTCGATATTTCGTCTATTGTTCATTTCAATTGAACCTTGAAAATAATAGTCTCTCCTGAATTTCCCCCGATAATATATCTGATATAAAATGACACTATTTTATAGAATCATTTCATAATTGAAGTATTTCAAACTGAGTTGAAATGTATTAAGTTTTGTTTTCTGATTTCAATACATAGTAGTGTTCTGAATGAGGTGACTTGAAATGAAAATATGACTTGGAACAAAAATGTCTTGATGATATTTTTTTGATCTGTCGTAGAAATAGTTGTCTTTAACCATCGGTTATTATCATATGATGAATGGTGGTGTATGGAGTGCTTTATTTTACGCATATGTCTGTACATCTCTACCAATAGTGAGTAGTTAATAGAGAATCAAATTCTCAAAAATTTTCAAATTGATTTTTCAGTGAGGCAGAGTGATACCACTTTTATTGACATCTGAAAAACGTACGTAAATCTTATATAAAATAGATATGCCCACTAACTATATGTGAAAAGTTTTCTTTTCTCATACGGGAATTGGGAAAATTTCAGATATGCGGTTGGTTACCTCGTTCACAGGCAGATAGGGCGATGACAGAACTATTCTTTATTGTCCGCTTCAACCTAGTTCGAGGAATGATACTCTGAAGGAATTCGATTTTCACTCATTGGAAATCATAGACTTTATGTTGATGATAGACACTACCTTGCACTGACGAGTGGCCAAACAGCTCGAAACCGGTCTGCAAGTGTGTTCAATAATTGTATATCTATTGCAGCAGTTGTATCGCCAGCAGTATATGCAGAAATAACTCCAGTGAAGAATCCTGCACTGACACCTGTCGGATATAATCCAACACACTTCGTGGTATTAGCCAGGGAAATAGTTGTTTTCTTGTAGGTGTCAGTCCATCAACCTACAGTGTAGGGAGTTGAGACTTGCCAGAACGAATTGTTTCTTCAGATGATTTCATTCCATTCACATTTTTTATGTTCCCATTTACTTCTCGAATGTTTCATCACTTCTGATTTATTTTTCAGTTTGGCATGATGAGCATATTCTTTGAATAGTTCGGAAATTTCACTGAGTTTCATTCTTCATTTGAAAATAGAGGAGAAAATAACCTCATGTCCTATCTGATATATAAAAATTCACCTCAAATTTTCTACACAGAACAATTTTGTTTTCGAATTGAGAAAATTTTCAAAATTCAATATTCCTTATGAAAATCCCTTACTTCCATACGATGCTCGTCAATAAAGTGATTTAAATCCTCTCTGATGACGCTAACTTATTCAGCTACAGTAAACTGAGAATGGAAACTTTCTTTGTGTTTATACCACTTGTTTTGGTAACTACCGTTATTGCAGTAACTCTCATAAGGACATTTTCAAACGAATACAATAAAGTGAAATAATCAATAATTTACACCCTAATATACCTTTCAAACCAGAGTGTAAAAGTGTTTATGTGAGAGTGTGTGGCCAAAATTTCTTGAAAACGGTATGCTGAACATGAAAGGTTCTTAAGACTAAGTAAAAATGATTTCTTGAAATGCAACCACAAGTTCCCGAATCTGAACGATACGTAAATTTTCAACTATGCAGGCAAGGGTTGGAAACTTGATTATTTGGAATCCTTGTAAATTCATAAACATTGGCATTGGTGATGTAACTTAGTAAATGACCGAATTTACCGGTTTTCAGATTAGCGTACCCACATTGTCACAGGTAAAGAAAATTCAGGTAATGAAGTCATTAAGGACAGTCTTCTATCACTGGCTGTGGAGGTATAGGTATATATAAGGATGTACATTGTCAACTACTCATTTTAGTTCATTGCAACCGTTTGAAAATGTTCTTGTAGGATGAAACTGCAATAACGTTTGTCACAAATGCAAGTGGTATAAAATCATAGGAAGTTTCAATTATCATTTAGAAATGAGAGTTTTGACATCGCTTTATTTTGTTTCTATTCAGAACAGTCTAAATAATGTTGAATAAGTTTTCAACCTCACTGTTGATAACCAGAAATAGCTGTTTTGAAATCTGTTTTTTCGTTAACCAGCTGTTGCTCCGCTACGAACGACAACTCTCAAAAGTCGAAACTTGTGCGAGCTATGGACTAACGACGTCTTACCTTTCAACGTGTGATTCCTAACACGGGTTGGACGATAGCAAGTGAAAATCGATCGTTCGCCCTTGCGGTTCGAACTACCGTTTCATACAGCCGTCGATTGATTGAGTGGAGCGAAGCAACCATATCAATCCGACCGTCTACCGTCCTATCAAGTTAATTTTCATTAGTAATTTCAATTTGGTATCGTTGTGGGATTAATTTAAATTAGTTTTTTCTCCTTTCAATTAGTCTGTAATGTTTTCCTTCACGGATAGCTTCGGAATTATACTCATTTTTTAGATATATTGTTGAATGTCTCTGTCACCATTTTTTTGTTTATTTCAACATCTGAGGATATGACACCTCAAAACTCTACAATATGAGTTATAGTATTTAACTGAAAAAGTAGTCTTCATTCAGTTCTTTCTTTACACTTCTGTCCTTCGTTCTCTCTTCAAATTTACATAAACAACATGTTCCTTTTTATTGTTCTGAAATAACACTGATCCATATATTCAAGAAAATGGTTTGATGCCAACTGCAATTGTTTCTAAATGTAATCTTAGGAAAAATATCACGCTGGAACATAACAATAATTTGATTTTGAACTCCTGAAAAATAATGTGCTAGCTTCTCGAACATATGCTATTTCCTCATCAGGTGTACTTCTATATGAGTATTCTATCAATGCTCTTTTTCATCAATCATTGACCTGGTATAAATGAAAAATCCCAAATCGCGTAGTTACATGAATGAATATATTCCTTCATTCATGTCAAAAAACGAATATATCACCATCTTCGTCCTTCAGATTTTATTCTGGAGAAAAAGTGGTTTTCTGCTTGACAACGGGCTATGGAACAAAATTAAAAATGTCTCCATTTTCAGTCACTTATGAATAATGAATTATGAAGTCCATATATTGAAAAAAAAGTCGTTTTCTGCATTTCATTCCATTCGAAACAGACAGAATTTCTTGAAAGGTTTCAGAAAATAACTTTCTGCAGTATTCAATTAATCCAAAATCAGTTCTAATGGAATCTGGTTGAATATCTGAAAACCAAACTTTCACATTATGGAAAAGTTCTTTTAAAAAATTGATTATCTCACGGCATAAAAATCTCTATTTATAACCATTTGGTGAAAATTCAGGCAAATTCTCAGATTAACTCGTAATATCTCAATTAGGAATGTAGCACTCACTTAACGGGATAAAACCGCATTACAGAATCTTCTTTTTGCGGCCATTTTTCATCTACCTCATACCGCCATCGAAGCCAAAGCCTGGAGCACTTGACTCAACTTTTAAAACCCTAACTTGAGAATTCTTAAACTTTTAAGCAGTTCATACATATGAAACACTAGACTTCATAACTTCGCTCCTGGCAAGTTTTTGCTCAAATCGATTTTATGGATTGAGAAATTGGAATTTACGTAGCAACTCATATAGTCTGGAAAATTATTATCTGGGTACTAAGTTGCATTATTCCATTCATGCATTATTCAATGCAAAAATCATTTGATTGTATTCACTATAAGATCCTAACAAATAAATTTAACAATAATCATAGGTATCCAACCATGAATTTTCAATTTATTTTTCAAATAAATATAGTTTGAAAAAACTAACAAACACTAAAAAGTAAAAAATAGATAAAATTTTTAAAGAACATCAAACTGAAAAGTTGAAAATATTTTTTTTAATAAGCTCCAAACAATAACGAACGAAAAATACTGGTATTATTGTGAAAAAGCACCGGCTCTTGATATACAAAAAATATGGCACAAAGCGCCCACGCTTTTTCCACAATAATACTAGTAGTCTCCGTTCGTTATTGTTTTAAGTTTATTTGAAAAATATATCTTTAACTTTTCAGTTCAATGTTCTTCAAAAGCGTGTTTTTTAGAACTATATTTATTTTTACTATTTAGTTTCATATGCTATAAAAACGTGTTTCTTAGTTTTTTTTAACTATATTTATTTTTCACTTTTTAGTCCGATTTATTGTTAAATATATTTTTTTAAGTTCTAGTCACTAGTATCATAAATCTTCAACAGACGGCGCACGAATGTAAAATTCCTCTCAAACAACATAATAAAGTTTGAGGTCTTGAATTCTATAGTAATACNCTCAAATTCTATAGTAATACTGAGATGCAGGTAGTATACTAAGTTTCCAACAGAGGGCGGACAGTTGTAAAATTTATTTCGAAGTAAAGAGTAAATTTGCAGTAATAATTTCAAAAAACAATTCAGTCTTGATGTTTTGATTTGAAGTTTGATTCAAAATATTAATAGACTTAGAATATTTTTTCTGTGAATGATTTTATTTTTCGAATCAATCTTTTGATTTGATATGTATGTCAAACAATTTAATTCTAATTTTCAAATTACTGAATTTATCAGGTGTATAATTCACGATAACGTTTTCATTGTTGAAATCCATATTCTAGTTTACTTCCAAATAGTCGAATTAGATTTTAAAATGTATCTTTCGTTTCGTTCAAAACTTTCTACTGTACTAAATCACGGGAAAATATTTAAATATCTAAATATTTTATCTGTAGTACAAAATTTCGCTAACACTTATAGTTCTTAAAATCAATTTTTTATTTTGGTTTTTTTTTAACAACCTATCAAGGAGGTTACGTACAGCGCCATCTGCCCACGAATTGATCAAGAAATATCAAGGAGGTTACGTACAGCACCATCTGTCCGCGAATAGATCAAGCAATAATGCCGATAATTCTGTCAATACAGATACCGAACTTGAAAGTTACGAACAAACATACATACATACATACAGGTGAAGGTGATATAATGTGTGCAAAAACGTCAGTTTTCTCAATATTATGAAGTAAATATTTCTTGTAATGTTTGTACCTCAATCACATCGAATGAAAACGTGGGGCAATCGAAATAAATCGCAAAATCAGTCATGATGCATCCAAATAATATTAAAATTTGTTATTATTTGGAGTCAGTTTCAATACATGACAAACGGTTTTATGAAATGGATGTTTTCTTAAATTTCAAATAATATGCCATCAGAATCATCATAATTTGAACAAACATCTATCAGGTTGTCCGTTTAAATGACATGTGTTTTTGTAGTTTTTATACTGATCGATAGAAAATTTTTTACTCTATACATCGATTTTGTTCAATTTTTCCAAATCATGTTTCCTTTCTCATTTCAGCTGATTATTATGTGATAGAGTTGAATGATTCTTGGCCAATTTTTCTCTACGAATTCAAATTGAACCGAAACAGACCGAAAAATCAAGCAGGCATTAGACAATGCCTGATTCGACCACAGTTTGACGTTGGTTTGCAAAATTTCGTTCTTGACATTTCAGCCTCAAAGATGAGCCCTGAAGTGGTCGACCTACAGTAATCCAGGCCGAGGATTTGTGTAGCCTGCTGGAGACTGAACCATCACAAATAGTACGGGGAATGGCGTAAGAACTCCCATGCGGTTTCTGATGACTTAAAACAAATTGGAAAGGACGAAAAGCTCTAAAAGTGGGTGCCTCACAATTTGAATGATGGACAGAAATTGTTACGTTTCTCTACAACAAAAAAAAACGTTCAAAACGGTGTTTGGATAGTATTCTGGATGAAATGTACCGAAAATTGAGCCAGCAGCAGCCGGCATTGTTCAACAGAAGAGGTCTGGTCCTGTTCCACGACAAAGCCCGTCCGGACGTTCACAGAATCACCGTACGAATATTAAGCGAATTGAATGTCTAAGTTCTGCCTTACCCATCATACTCCTCAGATCTCTCGCCAACCAACTACCATCATTTCAAGCACATCGTTAACTTTCTCATCGGTAGAACCTTCACAAATCAGGATCAGACTGAAAAGGCATTTATCGACTTCACGATACACCCAATTTTCATGCTGATGGAACTATTTGACTTGTGTTACCTTAGCAAAAGACGACCATTTCGATTGAATTGAATGAGTATTTACTAAGATATTGCAGTTTAAAGTATAAAAACGGACAAAACTTTTGAAAAACTCAATAGAATGGTTTCGAAGTTTTTTTACATTGGTTCCCAGGAGCATTGCCGCAAGCCATAAACCTTGTATCAGGAACATCTATACTCATCACGCGACTACAGCGGACTCAGATGTTGCAAACACCATCCTGGCAGGACATGATGAACTCCTCAGTTTTTGATTTCAGCCAACTCGACTTGAGAAAAAGGCAGGTTTTCAATGTTGTTGAAGAGGATCCCATGCATCGACTAATCTTTGTGTTACCGCAGGAGTGAAGTAATATCTGCGGCTTTCATGTAGGCTTTTTCTGAACCGATTTCAACTCAGTGACAGAATTGTTCAGATCGTTCAGTATGGAAAATTCGTCGGTCTAGATCATTATCGCTAGTTCTTGAAGAACTTGTGTTTTGTACGGGTGAAACTTATGTGATTTCAACACTTTTCTAACCGACTCATGTGAAAGTCCTGTCACTGCAGATACTTGACGTGTTGATGCAGTAGGCTCCATTGCAAAATTTCCAAGG
>WOGL01000926.1:0-12703 GCA_015342145.1 Leptinotarsa rubiginosa
AAAGTAACAAATATATTATGAGAATTAAAACAACAGATGGAACATACAAATAACTGTCCCTAATATGATTATTGTCACGATTTCATTGACTGCTGGAATGTTCGCCCAATACATTATTATAAAAACAAATAAATGTATTAAATTTCAAGACATATAATATGATTTACAACACAAAATTAACAAAATGAAGTGACAGAGAACGTTTTATCAACAATCCATAAAGACCACAGTTCACGATCTCTGGAACAAAAACTATTTTTTTTTTTTTGATTATCCATCAATTTGTCTTTCTTCGCCCAGACATCTTCTGCATGTCATTTAAAACAAATAAAAAATGGAGTATGATGAAATTCAGTTGAAAACAACCATTGGCATATTTAATCAAAAAAAAAACATTTGCGGGAAATTCCTAGGAATAAGAAGCACACTGCATGGTCAGAAATAATGTTTCTACTAAAAACTTTCCCAAACAAGCCAACCCATGGTTATTATTCTCATGAAATAAGCTACCAATCATCGAAAAAAATCACATCAAACATATAACATTCACATAAGCAAAAGGTACCTGAAAAGGGAATAACTTATTCAAGAAAAATCACACCAAGTGCTGAAATAAAATAATGCTCTGCAATTAAAAAATAACACATCGTAATATATCTATCACTTGTTCTTAAAAATCACCATGTTCTGTACTTGAATTTGAAAAAAGTTTTCCAATGCCAAGAAGCACCCAGTAATCCTAAATTAGTAGAAACTCCTTACATTATGGCATGGCAGTGGAGAACTTCCATCAATAAAAGTTAGGAACCAACTATTCTCAATATATATTTATATATTTTTCAACAATTTACCTTAATGACTAGACAGGAAGGTTGTTTTTAATATAACAGTCCATAAGTTTATAATTGATTTTTGCGCTTTATATATTTCCTAAAATTTAGCGCCTTTACCTATAACTAATATTTCTTATAGCAGATCAGGCTTCCATTACATTTTTCATGCATTCGGAAATTGTTGCCAATTGAACAGGATTAGAATAAAGTTGAAAATATTTAAATGACTGTACGAGTAATGTGCTCGTTTGCAATGGAGTGTGATAATGTTGACAGTTCATCTTTCAACTGCTACAAATACCAACTGAACAGGTTTGTACTCCACATACAAATGTAACAATGAAATGCAATATTGAAAAAATATCACTCAATCTTTTGAATAGGATCACATATAATTTACATCTTTGCAAAAGTAATTAGGAACGAAGAAAGCAGAAATGAAGGTTTCACTGAGAATTTAATTTCAATCCTTTCAAGGCGTAGAAAGGTCAGCAATGATTTTTTGAAAGACTAGTATATTCTGAGTTTAAATTTCAAACTCGGCATTTAATGAAATTCCGATTTTGAAATTAGGAATTTAATGACATTCTGAGTTTAAAGTCCGAATTTAAGAAAATTCCATTTTTAAAGCCAGAATTTGATGAAATTCCGAATTTTGAAGTAGGAATTTAATGAAATTCCGAATTTTAAAGTAGGAATTTAATGACATCAAGTTAAAAGTCCGAATTTAGCGAAATTCTAACTTTAAAGCCACAATTTAATGAAATTCCGAATTTGAAAGTAGGAATTTATTGGCATTCTGAGTTTAAAGTCCGAATTTAACGAAATTCCAATTTTAAAGCCAGAATTTGATGAAATTTCGAATTTTAAAGTAGGAATTTAATGACATTCCAAGTTAAAAGTCCGAATTTAACGAAATTCTTAAGTTTAAAGCCACAATTTAATGAAATTCCGAATTGAAAAATTGTAATTTAATGACATTCTTAAAAGTCCAAAATTCCAATTTTAAAGCCAGAATTTAATGAAATTCCAAATTTTAAAGTAGGAATTTAATGACATTCCAAGTAAAAAGTCCGAATTTAACGAAATTCTCAAGTTCAAAGCCACAATTTAATGAAATTCCGAATTTAAAAGTAGGAATTTAATGACATTCTTAGTCCAAATTTAATGAAATTCCGACAATGAAGTCGGAACATGATGTAAGTCTGAGTATAAAATCGGAATTTAACAAAAATTCGAGTTTAAAGTCGAAAATTATCGGTTTTTGAAACACTAAAATAAAAGTCCATGTTCAAAATCCGTATTTAAAGTCGAAATTTACCAAAATTTCCGAGTTTGAAGCTGGAATTTTTTTATTAAACTTCAAATAATTTGAACAAAGTTGTTAAAAAAATGCAAGAACGGGTTAAGAGTCCATAGTTAATGGAATTCAGAGTTTGAAGTCAGAATTTAACAGAGACCAAAGTCGAAATTCAACAATCACGAAAATTTGTTGGATTCCGACTTTAAACTGGGAATTTTGTTTAATTTTTAGTACAAAATTCAGAAATTTTCATTTTTAAGAAAATGTAAGGAACTTCTGAGCGTTTGCAAATCCTCTCCAAATAGTTTTCAACATACAATTGTTAGATTATCATTTCCCAACATAATTATATTAAAACAAAAAAAAACTAATTTCCTGGACATTATGAATTGTTTTTTTGTTTTTATTACAGAGAACTTGGTTTTCCCTCCATTCTTAATTTTATTTTATTAACCAAAGAAATAAAAACACTTCAACAGATTGTTTTTATAAGAGATTGAATGTTAAAAGGTGGTGAAGGATTTAGAAAGATTTTATTTTTTATTCGACGGCGACGTCGTTCCAGCTAACTTACATTTTCCCTCTTACTTGCTCAGTCGTGTCATGTGCTCGTTTTACTTTCAAAAATTATTAAACACATGGAGATAGTATGACATTTTTTGTGTAAATTCAAATTTATTGGCAAAATTTCTCAACATATTCTGTTATGATGGTATCATGTACATCTGGAAGTTTACTTTGTAGACATGCAACAAGCAAATGATTCACCACCCGTTCGCACGTTGCACAATAGTACAAATACATGCATATCAGGCTACTGTATGTAGCATCACTGTCTACAGGTTAAAAAAAATGTGAAATACGTATTGGATCCGGTATTAAAAATGTATACCTTCATCTTATATTTGACAATGACAAAGGTTATTCGTTAGAATTAGATAATATACTCATTCCCAAATTTGCACATGTGTGCCTAGTTGAATCACATACTGATGCTGTTACATAACATAAATTCTAATTACCTTTTTTTATCATCTTTCCCCATTTGTTATTCATGAAAAACTAACATCAGCTGAGAGAATGTGACAAAAAAATTGGAAAAATATAGGTTGCCTACGTTCCGCCCAGGTTTGAACAGGTGACTCAGCAATATTATTGATATACCCCTCATTAGTACTATAAGTGCACCCTGCTCCTCCCCCACTCCATCTCCAACAGCAAGGGCACTTCCTGCGGCGGGTGCCAAGAGCTCCGCCTTGAATAAAAGCAAGGAACCGGCTGCCCCTGCAGGGAAACTCCCTCACTTCTGCACCTCCACGGAGGGAGGGAACCNCCTTCCAAAACCTTCGCTGAGGCCACCGCGAGACACCTCAAGGTTGCCAAAGAGTGTGTATTCGGCGAGTCTTGGCCTACATCTGCCAATACAAAGGAGTTGTCTCCTAGTGACCTGTCCATCTTCCTGGAAAGGACAGAATGGACGATGACCTAAGAGGACAACTCCTCGGGAGGATGTACAATGGGCCACATGTGGCTTAAGTGCTGTGGGTCTACACTCACCCTCCCTACTCTACAGATACAGATAACCCTCATCAGTTTTCAATCGACTTTTCTATTTTTAATGAAATATTTTTTTATTCCCTACCCAACAGTATTAGGTTGTCTCAGAAAAAAATGTCACATCTATGGTTGCCTAGATTTAATGTTGAGTTTTAAACGTGATCTCTGTCATCGTCAAATAAGATGCGGGTATATATTTTCAACACTGGATCTAAGACTATAATACTTGACATTTACACTCCAAGGTAACATTGACAGGTGAAATAGAATTACAAAAATAACCTCAAAATTGATTCACCCTGACAAATTTAGAATTTTCAACATAAACTTGCTGAAAAACCTCATTTCAAACTACGTTTTGCAAAGATGTAAAACTGTTTGATTATAAATACTTGTAGCTGCTGGACTTGCATAGCAGAAATAGTTTTGTAGGTTCCAAAATCGTATAAATGTGGAGTAGATAGCAAGTTTTCTTAGCAGAAGGAAAATACTCAAGAATTAAAAGGTGAGTTTGTGCTCAAGATGATATTGGAAAAACTGTAAAACTCATGTATGTCCTTAATCTACACGTGCAATATGTGATTTACAGTGGGTAAGACGTGTCAAATGGAAAACTTGTATATAATTTCAAATGATTCAACTAAAAGATAAAGTTTTTCGTAAATCTCTCATCCTAAAAACGTGTATTGTTTTAGATTTCAAAAATTAGAAGAATTCGCAGCATGCTAGTCGTAGTAATAACTATTTTCGCCATAGTTTTTTCAACAACCTCTTTTCTTTTCTGCGAATTCAATAAACAAACCATTTCATAAATAAAAAGAAACAATTTCAGTAAATGTGCGTCCAAAACATAACTCAAGGTAAAGTTATACATTACAATTTCTCTGGTAAGTTGAAAACAAAAAAAACTCAACTTTCATAACAGTATCACGCTGCGTAAAATTTCTTCTGAAATATTTTCAATCGCTGGAAAACTTGCAGCGTTCGGGAACCATATAAACATCTACAAATGAACATCAAAACGTGGCAATATTTCACAAGATGTATTCTTGAAAAAACCAACAAAATCATTGATAAACTATACACCTAACCTTAATAGCACAATGCAATTATATACAAATAACCGGGAGCAATTGCTGCACAATTTAAATATACAAATTCAGTGTGACACTTGGAACTGGCTTTGAGGTGCTGAAGCTTCTGTCCGGAGAGGATTATGACTTCTGGAGTGCCTAAAATATCACACAGAGGTTGGTTTTGATCAAAGAAAAAGGACTTTCTCGATCACGTCGGAATGTTTCGAGATGGAATGTTTTCAGATAATTTTTTTTCCAATAATTTTCACCACTATCAATGACCAAAGCCATATTTTTTCGCGAGGATCAATTCGAAATCATTTCAATCATAATGTCATATGCAATATGATCAAACATTTGTGCATTGCTTTTGCGATGTTTTTGCAGAGGCACACACATATACCTATCATCATAGATATAATGACACGTTTTTCTGGCAAATCTAATGACATTACCCCTCCCACAATTCATTATTATGAGTCATCCTTCGGAGATGGTTTTCAAATTATTTAAATATTTGCCAGATGCGGCTTCATTGACGAAATTATTTCAAAGAAAAGGTAGAATTTTTGCAAACAAATGAAAATTTCACTCGAAAATATTTCTGTATTGATAAATTTCTACAGATACAATAATAACTCTTGGTGCATTTCAATAAGAATTTGAAGCTATAAAAGACTGAAAAAAATTGAAAATGGAGTGATATTGACTTTTTTCTAATATCCAATTGACAGAGGGAGGTTTGTTTTTTTACAATTTTGAATTGTCTCAATTGAGTATTAGGTAACAGGACATGAAGGAATAAATTAATTCTCCATGACCACTGAACTAATCAAATTAATTATGAAAACGTCTGCAATAATGCATGTATGACATATTAAATTAAGTTCATTAGATAGACTTTTTCTGAATAGATGAATAATAACTATCATCTAATTTAAAACATTATTCAAAATATTAAAATAGCTTTCAAAACAGTATTCCACATTGGAAGCATAATGAAGATTCAATTCACCATTAATAAGAAACATATATGGATTACCAACTACACTGTTTTTTCAATACGATACGTAGGCATGGCAGAAGCATTATGAAACATTCAACCCATTTAAATCGTCCACTCGTTTAAACAGACGTGTTTAAACAGCTAACAAGTTTTAATCATCAACATGTTTAATCGTCAGTTTATTTTAATCATCAACGTGTTTAAATCGTCTATTCTTTTCAATCGTCAACGTGTTTGAATCGTCAACGCATTTATATCGTAAACACAATTAAATAGTCAATGTGTTTAAATCGTCAGTGTTTAACTGGTCAACACGTTTCAATCATCCATACATTAAATTAATTAACTCGTTTGAACAGTCAACTGGTTAAGTCCTCAACGCATTTGAATAGTCAACACGTTTAATCAACGCATTTGAATAGTCAACACGTTTAATCAACACGTTTAATCAACGCTTTTGAATCGTTCACAAGTTTACAAGTATCAACTTGTTTAAATAATCGACACGTTTAATTCGTCAACACATTTCAATCGTAAACGCGATTTAACAGTCGGCGTGTTTAAATCGTCAAGCGTTTAAACAGTCAACTGTCTCAACGTGTTCAAATAATCGACACGTTTGACTAGTCAACAGGTTTAGTTAGTTAACGTAGTCAACGTATTCGGATCGTAAACGCGATTAAACAATCAGCGTATTTAAATCGTCAAGCCTTTACCTGGTCGATGCATTTAAATCACCCACGCACTGGAATCGCTAAGGGCTTGAACAGTCAACTGTTTAAATTCTCAACGCATTTACATAGTCTACATGTTTGAATGTTAGACACGTTCGAGTGATCAACACGTTCAATTCGTCAACGTGTTTGAATTGTCGACGTGTTTAAACCGTCAAAGCGTTTAAACAGTCAACGTGTTTAAACAGTCAAAGTGTTTAAACCGTTAACACATTTAAATCGTAAACGCGATTAAACAATTTACGTGTTTGAATCGCCAACACGTTCAGTTAGTCAATGTGTTTTAATCGTCAATGCATTTAAACAGTCAAGGTATTTAAACCGTTGACGCATTCATATCATAAACATAATTAAACATTAAACGTGTTTGATCTTCAACGCGTTTGAGGTCAACGTTTTGAATTGTCAAGGCGTTAAAACAGTCGAAGTGTTTAAACTGTTAACCCATTCAAATCGTAAACGCGATTAAACGTGTTTGAATCTTAAACGTGTTTGAATCTTCAATGTATTTGAGGTCAACGTGTTTGAATCGTCAAAGCGTTCAATTCGTCAACGCATTTAAATCGCCATTATATTTGAATTGAGAACACGTTCAACAGTCCACTTTTTTTAAATCGTCAATGGGTTTAAATCATCAAAGCATTCAACTCGTGGCGGTTCGGGATGTGAGGCACTAGACTGCATCGGTGTGAACGACGGCAGAAGGCCAAGAGCGCGGGAGGTGAAACGAACAGTCAAACCCCAGAAGTCCTTGGCTAGTGCTAGGCTAAGAACATGAGTGATAACAATGAGTAACTGTAAGTTCAGTCCATGTTCACGGTATTTTCTTGTGACGGTAGTAGCCCACCTATTGAGAAAGTGTAAATGCTAATTGGTTGCATCAATTGAATATTAATTAGTAATGCTCTGAACCCGTTTTTATCTTTGAGTCTCATCGAACCGGTGCATAACCAACGACGGGTTTCAAATCGTTACTGAGTTCAAATAGTTTGATACTACAAATTCCATTTAATCACGACCTACCAGCCATATTTTCTTCTCTGTCATGCCTATGTTCTAATATTATGTTTGTCAGAGGAAATATGCCTGTCTTCATCTGAGGTGTTTTTCCAAGTGAACCTCTAGGTCAATAGTTAGCAACAGGCGGACCGCAGTCCGTTTGCGGACCGCGAAATATCGAACCTCGGACCGCCCAGTATACCAAGTATAAATTATTACGTGGATAAGGCATACAATACCTCAATTAAATAAAAAAATATTTTTAAGCCACATAGAATTTAACTTAATACTTATTTTATTTTGAATTTCCTAGCTAATCTGTTTTACAAGTACCTACAACTGATCCCGTCTAGCCTGGCTAATTAAAGAACAAGTAACCTCCTTCCTGCGAAACTAAGATACGCAGAAAGCCAGAAAGCACTTTAAGTTCAGAACAAACAAGCGCAATATGCTGGTTGTGGCTTTCCTAAAAAATATTTTGAAATATTTAAATGTGCTCAACACAGAGTTGAAAGTAAATGTTGAATTATTATGTGATCAGGTACAAAGGATGTCTGCTTCTCGTTGCAAGCTGGATATCTTTGAAAACTATATGGCAAACAAAAATTCATTAATTTTCCAACAATTCCTGAATGTAAAAAGAACTCTGAAGAAGATATTGTGCAGTTATTGAGAAATTTTTGACCGATCTTAGGAACGATGTAGTGGCAGAATGGACAGATGTGGCTGCCAAGTTGTTTAATCTATCATAGCCATNAAATTGCAAGGAACTAGCTATAAATTTGGCCACTATGTTTGGCTCGACATACGTATGTGAAACATCTTCTTCAAAGATGAATTTTTGAAAAATAAATATCATTCGAGATTAACGGACGCCCACCTAGAAGACCCACTTCGAATTTGCTGTTCCTCTCGAGAACCAAACTATAAAAAACTGGGTCAAGACCGTCGGTGTAGTTTCTCATATTAATTTTAGGTCTTGTGTCTTATAATTCGGAATTTGATTTGAAACCAAAATAATACATACAAAGCAATTCATTTGTTGTTTTTTTTTTGGACCTCATTAAAATGTTCTCACAGTATCCGGACCCTACCTAAAACTACTTGCCGACCCCTGCTCTAGGTTTTGAGAACAGAAAAAGATTACTTTCTATAAAGTTAACCATCTAAAGGAAGCTAAGGATATAAATTTAATTTTTTTTTTCATGGACTTTTAGATTTTTCAGTGGTTCATATTACACAGTGCCTTTTCAGGGTGAATTTTTTAGTTTGTAGATTCTGTGTTGATGCAGCTTAGATTATTTCTCTGATTGAGGACGATTAAATTTCTATTAGACAGCAAGATATATCAAAATGTCTTTGGCAATAACATTTATCATTGTTAGACAACTCAACACAGTTAATTGACCGATTTATTTGTTAAAAATAATATTCCAGTGGAATGAATTTTGAAAACAATGTTGAATCTTCTTCAATTCCTGTCCATCCCTCCTATCGAAACAAACCTCCGATGAAACCTCAACAGGAAGTTGATGAGCTTTCTTGGCCATAGTCTATTATAATAGTATCTTTTGTAGGCTCAAGGTGCGTCATATAATGGCATTTCCATTCCCTTCCACATTATAACGGATGATAAGCATGATAAAAGAGACTGATATAGAAACCTCTCATTTCAAGTCAGCAACCCTCTGCGCGACCAGCTCTCACAACTCACCTGCGAACCTCAAAGAACGCGCAACAGTTCACCGCGTATCACCACAGCGACTCGAACTGCATATTTGCGAATCCCGGACTCTTGCGCATGTCCCAATACTTGCCGTTGTACTGCCAAGCGTCCTGTTGCGGCTGACTCGAGAACCATCTCGGCTCGTAATCGATGTTCAACTCTTCGCGGCGTTTCCTCCTGTCGCGCTGCATGCCCTCGAGTTGCAGTTTCAACGTTTCGGCCGTGGTAAGGTCACCCTCTTCGAGGGCGCGCTGGTCGGGCCGAAAGCGTGTATCTGTGGGCGGCAGCAGGTTTGCTTCGGGGCCGAGCTCATTCAGCTCGATGGCGAAGCGCGTGAAGCCGTAGTAGCGTTCGTGGTTGGGGGGCAGAGTGCCGGCACGCCAGATGCACCGAGCAGAAGGGGCGACGCCACAGTACAGGGATTCCGACCATTTGCCGAAAAGACGGCGGACCGGTTGGCCTGATTCGTCGTAGACAGCGCCGACGACCTAGTAAAAAAATGAAAATTCTGGAATATTTGCAAGAACTACGAAACAATATAGAAAAATACTTTTTTTTCAAACGTTCCTAACAACGTTGACACAAATTGCAACCCTTTTACCCCTGTACTTTTCAACATTAAAAATAAATATATAAAGATATCGGCAAGTAGAATACTAAACTATATTTAAACGTATGTAAGCAAAAGCAACTGAAGAAATATTTATCTTGAAATAAGTGACAAATAAATATAGTTTAAAAAAACTAAAAAACACGCTTTTAAAGAACATCGAACTAAAAAGTTGAAAATATATTTTTTTAATAAGCTTAAAACAATTACGATCGAAAAATACTAGTATTATTGTGAAAAAAGCGTGGGCGCTTTCTTTGTGCTATATTTTTTGTATATCTAGCGCCCACACTTTTCTCACAATAATACTATTGACTGTTATTCTTTTAAGCTTATTTAAAAAAATATTTTTAACTTTTCACTTCGATGTTCTTTAAAAGCGTGTTTTTTAGTTTTTTAAACTATATTTATTTCTAAAATCTTTCCAAATTTGAAAATAAGATATCCTTTTTGTTTGCAGAAATGAAAGAAAATATTAGGATTTCCTTGTTTTAACTTTGAATTCGACATTAGGGTCGTTCAAGAACAAAAAATAAATAAGCCATAACCATAATGAAAAATAATTTCAAAAACTCATTTACACTGTTGTATAGCGCAGAAGAAATTACCTAATCTTTTCCAGGTCCTTTAATTTCTAATAGACATTCTGAAACTGTCTCCAAATCATCGTCAGGAAATCACCATACAAATAATTTCGAAAACAGAGTTATACGACGGACAAACTTAACGGTAATAAGACATTTTTTTGAAGTGATGACATCTTATAGGAGGGTAAACCGCTTCGTTACCTAACGTGCTACAGCGCCAGTCTGTCTGGCTTTCCTTTCTCTCACGCATACGTCAGCGGAAGGCAGGCTCCTCCTCTCTCGTCGGACAAACGTTCAGTGTTTAGTGTAGAGATATACTGTTGACAGTATTATAAAAGTCTAAACAGCAAGCACGTAATATTCTTTCATTATGTGAAACATGACTTAAAAATTATGATACTAATTTTGTGTATGTACATTATTAGTATCATTCATTCCTACTAAAGTAACAATTGGCTTACGGTATAATATATGTACATACACAAAATAATCAATACAAGGTTTTAATAATAAACAACCTTTCCTTACATTATCATATTAATATGCATACACTTTAAGTAATAACCTAAGCTTTTTTCATGTTAAACAATTCCAATATTAAATAATTCAACTTAGAATAGTTTATCACGTATGTAGGGCGTCCCGAGACGCCGACATTTTTTATTCATAGTCATCTGAAAAGTGACCATTTCACTGGAATTTTAAATGATTCATTACTGAACTCCGTTGATAATGAACTATAGTTGTGAGCATGTAAGCTGACCATGTAAGTTGCTGTTTAAAATGATCTCGAGCAGTTTGGCTCTGGTGGTTCCAGAGATAAAAGATTGAGAAAATTAGCTTTACACTTTTGTCCCAATGGGGTTCTAATTCATTTCGTGAAAACCAGGAAGAAGCTTCCTGGTTTTCACCATGTAGAAGGAAAGTGAAATGTATTTATTTTTTTATATTTTATAGAAGGAAAGTGAAATGTATTTATTTTTTTATATCAATAAGATGTTGTCAGGATACTGATTATATCCTATGAAGTAGAGGTCACTGAACAACGTGTGCATTTTTTTAATGCGGGACGTCCGACAGAAGTGATAACTTAAACAACTCCAAGTTGAACTTGTGATGCACTGTTTGGAACCTTTGGTGTAGTAATGAATATCACTGGAGTTTTATCCCAACACCAAACCGTTATTTTAACACCTCGACACGTGTTTTGATCACCAAGCGATCATCTTCAAGAGGAAGATTAAGAGGAAGTTTTATCGTCCTCTTGAAGATGATTTCTTGGTGATCGAAACTCGTGTCGAGGTGTTAAAATAACGGTTTGTGTTGGGATAAAACATCAGTAATAGTCTAAGTTGAACTATTTAATATTGAAATTGTTTGACTTTAGAAAAGCTTAGGTTATTACTTGAATTTTGTCTATATTAATATGACAATGTAAGGAAAGGTTGTTCATAAATAAAATATTTTAATGATTATTTTTGTATGTACATTGTACATATAATATAGCTACCATAAGCCAATTGTTACTTTTGTAAGATTAAAAAATTTGGTATCATCATTTTTAAGCCACGCTTCACATAATAAAATAATATTACGTGCTTGCTAGTTAGATTTTTATAATACTGTCAACAGTACATGTTTAACGCGCATTAAACACTCTTCGTCTGTTCGACGGGAGAGGAGGAGCCTGCCTTCCGCTTACGTATGCTTGAGAGAAAGGGAAACCAGACAAACTGGCGCCGTTACGCGTTAGGTAACGAAGCGGTTTATCCTCCAATAAGAAGTTATGCCTTCAAAAATCAAGAATAATTGCTGACACAAGGTAGATCTTTTGTGACGTCTTGGATTATCTTCATTCTGGGTGTACTTTTCAACACAAATAAATGGAAAATTTATCTCATGTAGGGTTGTATTCAAAGCTGATTTTAACATGAAGATAATCATAGAACAGTATTCAAAGAATACTAATAATTTGTATTCATTCGTTTTTCAAAGATTATGTCACGTCGTATTAGAATATGAGCTACAGCTTGTCAAATCTAGGAAGAGACTTAAGAAATCTCTCTCTCTTCTTCCTCTCTCTTCGCTCTCTCTTCTCTCTTCTCTCTCTCTCTTCTCTCTCTCTCTCTCTCTCTCCTCTCTCTCTCTCTTCTCTCTCTCTCTTCTCTCTCTCTCTCTTCTCTCTCTCTTCTCTCTCTCTCTTCTCTCTCTCTCTTCTCTCTCTCTCTCTCCTCTCTCTCTCTTCTCTCTCTCTCTCTTCTCTCTATCTCTC